>VDFB02347956.1:0-27651 GCA_007258455.2 Sequoia sempervirens
AAGGGGATCGATGGTGTCCTGCATATCCCTGGTTTGGCATGAAACCTTATTTTTGTAAGTTGAATGATGTGGGTGTGCGGGTTGTCTTCTCTAATGGAGGATGCAAGATGAGAAGAGTTGTAGTGCTTTCTAAGGGTGTTTGGATAGGCACTTTGTTTCAGTTGGATGCATGCATAGTTCAATGCAATATTTCTTTTGTGGAAAAGAAGAAAATAACTTTTAAGTCACTATCCTCACCATTAGAACCAACAACAAAGAATAAATTTGTATCCACTTCCGATGGTCATGCTTTTTGGGTACCTAAGGGTGGTCATGCTTTGGAGATGAAGGTTCCTACTGAGAAGATATTTCTTTGGAACCAAAGACTTGGTCACATTGGTGAAAAGGGTTTGAGAACCCTGAAAAATAAATACCTTGTTGAGGGGCTTGATGATTGTAACCCTACATTCTATTTTTGTGAACATTGTGTCTATGGAAAGAAAAACCGTGTTCATTTTTATCACAGTTCTCACAAATCTTCTAGGGTTTTGGACTATGTGCATTCTAATATTTTTGGTCTTGTAAATGTTCATTATCAAAATATGTATATATTTTTATTTCATAGATGATTATAGTAGAAGGACATAATTTTTTTATTTTCTCAAAAGTAAATTTGAAGTCTTCAGTTAGTTTAAGGAGTTTAAGGCCTTGGTTAAAAATCAGATTGGTAGGAAGATTAATTATTTGAAGATTGACAATGGTGGTGAGTTTTTTTTGTAGATTTCAATGTTCTATAAAGAATATGGGATTGAAAGGAATAAGAAAACTACATAAGACAACTCCATATACCCCTCAGTAGAATGGATTTGTGAAGAGGATGAATAGGAAATTGATGGAGAGGGCTAGGAGTATGCTAAGTGGAGCTGGCCTTGAACAAAAGTTTTGGGCTGAAGTTGTTGCCACTACATGCTATCTGGTTAATAGATCCCCTATATTAGCTCTTGTTGAGAAGACACCTATGGAGATGTGGTCAGGAATGAAGCCCTCATTGAGACATCTTTGTGTGTTTGGTTGTGAGGCATATGCTCATGTGCCAATGGAGAAAAGGTTGAAGTTGGAAAAGCATATCTTCATCGGATATGGTATTGGTGTGAAAGGGTACAAGCTTTGGGATCCAATGGCTAAAAATATTCTCTACAGTTGAAGTGTTATCTTTAGAGAGATGAAACCTTCTTCCACTATTTTGCAACCTTATATAGAAGAACAAAAAAAGGAAGATGTGGTTCAACTTCTTCTTGACCCTAAGAAAGTTGAACCAGTAGCCTAGAATGTACTTGATGATGATGAGAGTTCTAGAAGCTCAAAAATATTAGAAGAAGAAGAAGAACCTCAACCCTCAAACATTGAGGAGGTCCACTTGTATCGGGCGACAACCTAAAAGGTTTGGTTATTCATTATTGGATTCAAAATTTTATATTTTTTCTTTGACTATGCAAGAGGAAATAGGTATAAATGATACAAATTCCTAGATGAAATCCATGGATGAGGAAATGGCTGCATTAAAGGCTTGCTAATGTTGATGAGCCAAGGATTATGCAAGAGGCAATGGGTATAAGTGATACAAATTCCTAGATGAAAGTCATGGATGAGGAGATGGCTGTATTAAAGAAAACTAACACATGGGATCTAGTATTTTTTCTTGAAGGACATAAACCTATTGGGTACAAATGGGTTTTTAAGAAGAAATGTGGTCCTAATGGTAGTGTTGAGAAGCATAAAGCAAGGTTGGTTACAAAGGGTTATTTTCAGGTGGAGGGGATAGATTATGGTGAGATATTATCTCTTGTTGCAAGGTTAATATCTATTTGGTTCCTATTGTCGCTAGCAGTAACATATGATTTAGAGGTGGAGTAGATGGATGTGAAAACAACTTTCCTTCATGGTGACTCAAGGAAGAAATCTACATGTCACAACCTGAACAATAAGTGGTTAAAGGTAAAGAACGTCTAGTATGCAAGTTGAAAAGTCTCGGTATGGTCTTAAGAAATCTCCTAGGATGTGGTACCATAAATTTGACACCTTTGTGTTGATTTTGGGATTTTTGAGATCTAAATTTGATCATTGTGTTTACTATAAAAATGAATGATCATATTCTCATCATTGCATTGTATGTTGATGATATAATATTTTTGGGAAAGATAAAAGTTTGATTTCAGATCTGAAGTCTCAATTGTCATCACAGTTTGAAATGAAAGATTTAGGTGTAGCTTGATATATCTTGGGAATGGAGATCAGTAGAGAATAGAGCTAATAGAAAGCTTTGGTTAAGCTAGAGTAAGTATGTATGAATGCAATTTTAGAGAGATTCAATATGACAACTTGTAGATAGTTAGTTATTCCTGTGTTGCAAGGAACAAATCTTTCTATAGAGGATTTTCCAAAGTCTCCTTCTGATATGAAGGACATAATAGATTACACTATGTTAGTACTATAGGCAGTTTGATGTATGTTATGGTATGTACAAGGTTAGACATTGCTCAAGTAGTGGGATTCCTAAGTCATTTTATGGCCAATCCAGGATGAGTGCATTGAGATGTAGTTAAGAGAGTGTTCAAATACTTGTGAGGTACTTCTGAGTATGCCTTGTGTTTTCATGGTTATCCTACTAGACCTTGATATTTCGTTTGTATTTGTGGGTTTGTGGATTCTGATTGGGCAAGAGATATTGATAGCAAAAGATACACTAGTGGATATGTATTCATGATGTTTGGTGGTGCTATTAGTTGGATGAGTAAGCGAAATGTTGTATTCTTCGTGTCCACAATAGAAGTAGAGTACATGGCACCTTCTCATGCTTATAAGGAAGCCATTTGGCTTAAGCGTTTGTGTTCAGATGTTCGGCTTGATGTAGGAAAAATTGCTATTTTTTGTGACATTCAAAGTGTCATTTATTTGACAAAGAATCCTACTTTCCATGCCAGAACAAAGCATATTGATGTATATTTTTATTTTGTTCATGGTATGGTAGCCACCACTACTCTAGTACATCATCTTTCTATTCCAACTACACCACTGGCTCTACATTTCCCTTGGAAAGTTCAATAACCTTTTCTTTAGTCTTATTTAACCTATCATCGACTATCATCACAGACTTTTCTTGAATGGGTATTCTTAAAAATCCATACCATCTGCCACTATGAGAAGTCTTCATTCAATTTCCCTACTTGCTAAGGTATAATCACATCAAATAAAGTGTACATGAATTTCTTAAATGAACCACATCAAGTAACTTGAAAAAGGTGTGATATTGTGACCCCCAATAGCCCTATCAACAATCTTTCTTGGTAGTCACAATATTTTATCCTCTACATTTTCTTAAGATTTCAAATGACTTGCATCAGGAGATGCACCACCTGTATGTGAAGTTGTGAAATCATTATGTCCTGACCAGAGCCTTCTTTTATAGGTTCCACAACACAAACAAAGCCATTCCTTTCTTCAAACAAAAGAACAACATTTGGAAAGCAACTATGGTTTATGGAGACAATGGGATATAGACCTATCCTTGTAGGCTTTAATTCACTATTGCAGATAGTATGAGCATTACCCACAAATATTCTTCAATGTACATCTCCTTTATGCCAACACTATTGTCAAGTTTAATCTGACATGTGGAACGGTCTTTGATAGTAATTATACTTAATGTTGATGGCTCCATAGCTAGTTTGAGTATGCCACGGTGGAAACCATTCACAAATCCATCCAAACCACTTGTTTTTATGGACTATTCCCTTCATATGACTATTTCCTCATCCTTTTAGGCCTATAGCAAAGCATTTACCATGCTTGTACCCTTATGAAGACCAAAAACATTTCCCTTATCTTCTCACTGTTCTCTTTAACATAACACTTCCATTACTATGATCTCTTGAAGTGACTATCCAATGTTTTATCACTATCCTTCCTTTGACATTACCTTCTTTCACACAACTGTCATAGGGTTTGGGAAACTCAAAACCTTCTTCTAGCAAATGAAAGCATGAACATCACTATGTAACCTATTGAAATTACTCGCAATTCTTAGGGTAATGTAACCATCTTCCTAACTGTCATAACTGACCTCTTCTTTAGACTGTCCTTTGGAACTTGATGTTGTCCTCTAACCTTAGTATCCTTTTCCAAATTATGCATTGTGTGGTTGTTTTGTGCAATTTCTCTTTATTACTGTACTTTAGTAACAAGGCTACATGACTATCCCTTCAATGTTCTCTTTGTAACTTGGCATCAAAATCTTGCTATTGCCCTATATTAAGACATAAATTTTGATTTTTTTCTTTCATAGGTCTGTCTAGATAAGGCTTGCTAATTGATTTCACCCTCTGAACCAATCAAGCACCAAAAAATCTCATTTGGAACTCTCAACATATAGCAAAACTATGGAAAAGTTGATGATTTGTACCTGTACATACCTCCAAATAACTGAACCCCTCTTTTCCCAACCTAGGTATTGTATAACAACTACCACCCGAGATAGTTGTAGGAAAATATAGAGAATAACAAGATCTCCCCAAGATCCACCTTAAATATTATCGCTATGAAGCATGCTTTCAGCAATCACCATTGAACATAAGATAAAAATCATGTTATTCACTATCTTTGTTGGCTTTCACCTTTGAAAGTTGTCTTTGCAACTGTCGCATAGAACATGCCTAATGTCATGACAATTAAGACACTAAATACTTAGGCTGCATCTTCAACAGTGCAGTAAGTTATATAGCTCATTGTCAATGTCAAGGTGATTTCTATCACTGTGTCATAAAAAATTATACAATTCCAAATACAAGACCAAGAGCTACTGCTCCAAAAGCAACCTTCACATTTGCAGCATTGAAGGTACGACCAACAACCATTTGAAAAAGAATAGCTTATAGACAACTATAGCAGTCCCATCATTCTTTTGCTCATACCCAACAATCATTGTAATCCATGAGACCACGTCTCTTCTAGACATTTTGTGAAAAACCGGCTTGCAATTCTAAATCTCTACACTTGGTGTACATATCTATGAGATAATTCCCTATGGAACCATCCAACTCAAAGCCATTTACAATAATATAATTGTGTATGCACTTACCTTGTAGATTCTTCAAATGGCCACATGCATAGAGAAAACTCACCATTGTGATTGAGTCAAATGCAACATCTATGAGTTGCATTTGACAGAATTAGATTAATTCTTGATTGTTGTGTCCATTGTGAGCATAACCAACAATCAACACATTCCATGAAACCAAGTTTTTGATAAACATTTTATCAAAAAATTATAGTGCAATATCTATGCTGCCACATTTTGCATACATATCAATAAGAGTAGTCCCAACAAAAACATGTCTCAAACCCACATTTGATTATATAACCATGTACCTAGTTGCCTTTTTGTAGAGCTACTAAATAATTGCATGCCAACTAGAAACTAACAAAGTTAAATGAATTAGGTTTTATGCCTTCCAGTTTCATTCGATGAAAAAGTGCCAAGGCTTCACCGACATATCCATTCTAGGAGCAACCTGACCATGATGGATTATACATGCATATCTTTGCATGAAAAGAACATAGTGATTTTCAAGGAATATTCAACCATTTTAAACCCTATCTTTCTCTTCATGAGTGCATTCTGGCGTCTTATCTTCTCTGCTACAAGGTGTTTATGGCATTAAAGCTAAAGTTCATGGTGAGAACAACATAATGGGAATTCATCACCACTGAACATACATAAAACTTCCTTCTATTATATACTAAAGCTTTCAAACCACTTTAGACACCATGTAAAACTTCCAAACTATTGTGAAGAACCTAAACTGTTTGAAACCCTAGAAGAAGTTGACATGTGTTAATGAAACTCATATTTCCCAAAACAACAGGTCCCCTTTAAATTTATATGTGTGGGCTTTGAAAAAGTTAGAGATTAACATGATAAAACTTCTTTCTTACCTCCCATTGCCATTTTGGTATTGGATACTTATAAAAAATTAATTTCCTTCCTCTTTTGCAAACTAGTGCTAAACTAATAGACGGAGAGTGAAAAATATCAACACTTCCAAAAGAAGAGCTCACTTTTTTAATACAAGTTTGAACTCTCTTGGGATCCCTACAATATTTTCCTAGCATTCTCCTTGTTGCATCATTCCACCATCATACCATACCTCATTGTCTATGTGAGCATCCTTTGTAATTATTGTGAATATTTTTTTTTTACTAATGCAAAGTAGGGGTGGAAAGCTTCTCAAAATGACTAACAAGTGAGCATCAAATGAACTTTAAAACAGATTCAAAATATCTCATCAAAATTCACTCTTAGCTATGCATTTCCTTGTAGCATATGCAACCCGGTTAAAGAGATCTTCCAACCCAACTTTCCAAAACACTTCACAAAAAAATAGAGAATCAGATACCCTTTTCAGGGTCATACAACATATCTCAGACCAAGAGTGATTCCTTTGGAACATGTGCTTCAAAATTGTCTTTTTCATAGTTTTAGGCCTCCAAATAGGCCACTTTTACAAAGGACTTGTGTCTTAAACTCTCTCTTCCTCCAAAATTCTAATTGGGACGCACTAGGCAGGGTTCCAATCCACCAAATCCACAGTCAAACTTTCATGGTACGACCTCCAACCTATCAAACCCCAAATCCCTTGTTTTTGAGCCAAACTAAGAGGGTTTATTGAAAGTAGGGGTTCCAAGCCACTCAACACCCAACCAACTCACTAGACACCCTTCATAGGGCCTTCACAAACTCAAATGACACTCACAAGGCCTCCACGCTCATTAGTTTACCAAAACACCATCATGGTTGCTCACTTTTACATAAAAATTGGCACTGCCCAGCCTAGGGCATTACTCCACCAACCAATTTCATGCTCTCTCATACTCCTAAATTCATTTTACATCTAACCTAACATGATACACACCAATCCACTAAGATACAGATCCATTACAGTTGGTGGATTGGTGAAAATCATTACATTATGATCCTCAAACCCTTACACAGCCAAAACAGGGCAGTCTTGAAGGAATGAATGAAACCCTCTTCAAATGTGGAGTTAAGACACCAAACTAGGTTCAAATGGAGGTTAATACATGTATCAACAACCACATAAATCTTCAAAGCAACATACACCTGTATGGGTCCGTACAAAGAAGAAAAGCACATGAAAACATAGAAAACTCACTAAAATTAGAAAGGTTCTTTATTGAATTTGATTCCAATCTTAGAGATCAACCTCCATTCGAGTGTTTGCATCACATTTATATTGTTTACATTCAAACTCAACTTCCCCAACGTATCTAACTACCTTTTGAACTTCTTAACTAACTTTATTTCTTGACAACTTTGCCAAAAATGCAATTTTTGCAAATGTCAAGCCAAATCTCCCCCCTAAACACCTAAAATGACTCAAAAATAACTAAATACATAATAAAATGGTCTCATAGACCTTATTTTAAACAAAATTAATCAACAACCTACAATCTAGACCTTAAACCCATGAATGAACCAAACACTTTAAATGGTGCCCCTGCACCATACACCCCAGCTTGAAGCTTTTCCAAGTTTCTTGGAAAGATAAGGGTAACTTGTCCTCCTCTATATCCTCCATGTCGATGTCCTCTTTGATCCCCTTTGTCAAGTTTCTTTGGCTTTTCATTTTCTTCATCTTCCTTGAATTTGTCTTCATTTGATTTAAGTTTCTCTTTGTCATGCTGCATTATGGGGTCTTTCACAATTCTTCCACCATCAAACACTACTATCTCCTCTATCTTCTCCACTGCACCTACTCTCACAACATCTGATATCAATTGCCCTTCAACCTTTTGTTCACTCCACTATCCCTTATCCACTTGCTCTACACCTTTATCATTGTCCTTTGTACCATTAGCCTTTACTCCTTCTGTTAGACCTGCAAGTACTTCTTTCTTGGTCTTTTTCATTGTTAGACCTGTACCATCACAACCCTCCATCTTCTTGTGCTCTATCTTGTCAACCTTGCACTCTTCTATACCAGTAGCCCTGTTACCCCTTGTCTCATCAACATCATAGTGTCTTATCCTCTTATGCATTGTACTATTACTTTCACAAACCTCTACCTTCTCATTAGTCAACTGCCCCTTTGTTGCCATAATTATAGGGAACATAACCAACCATACAAGCACTCCTTCACTATTTTTTTGCCATTCCAAAGGCTTTCCACCTTCATACTGCCTTATATCAGTTTGAGACACCTTTCCATTCCTTTTCTTTTGTCGTACAAAGGCAAGCTTCTTTCTATCTGCTTGCAAACCGCACTTATCCTTCTTACCCACTATCCTAGCATTACTCATTTTCTCTTCACCTGTTGTCCTATCATCATCAACCTACTCCATACCTAGAAACATTTCATTTTCACTATCCTCAAGCCTTAAAGGCTCCTTCTTACCAAAAATGACAATTTTAGTTTTACCCTTATCTCTTTCATTTCCCTTCAAGGGAGTTAGCTTAAATATTTTGCTATCCTTCTCAATAGAATAAGTTTTTTCTCTACCATCATACATTGACCTCCTATCAAATTGCCATGGTATCCCCAATAGCAAGTGGTAGAAATCCATTGGTAACACATCACATAAAACCATGTCCTCGTACTCCCCAATCTGAAAATCCACATATGCTTGTTCATTCACTACAAGTGTTTGACTATCATTCACCCAAGAAGCTTGGTATGGTGCTACATGAGGTATCTTCTCTAGATTTAACTTGTTTACCATCACCCTAGACACCATATTATCTTGAGAACCTGAATCAATAACAACTTGACACACCTTACCTTTGCATTTGCATAAAGTTCTGAATAGACTCCTTTGGCTCATGTCTTCCTCCTTAGGTGCTTGCAACAAATTTCTTCTTATCATGAGAGCTTCTCCCACTTCCGGATCTGCAAGTCTGCTTGAACTTTCACATTCTTCCTCTTGGACCAGTTGTGTTCTTCTTTCACTCCTATGGTGTAGGAGCACCTTGACACAGTTGTGCCTCGTGATTTTTTTTTAAAATTTGATCCTATTTTAATGTCTCAACCTTATTATAAGGTATTTTAGGTTATTTTCATATGATGAGGAGGTTAATATTTAAGGTTTTGTGTAAAAGTTGTCTTACAAGTTTGTAAAATTGTTAAAATTACACAAAGGCAACAATAGGAATATGAAGGGTCATCTTGGTTTTGGCATTGATAAGTGGTTAGGAGGTAGTTAGAAGTCTAAAAGTTAGTTGTTTTTCCTTTAAAAAGGATTTTGTATCATTTGAAACTTGGAGGGTGGTTGAATAAAGAATAAGTTCAAAGAAAATCTCTGGTTTTAATCATTTTTCTTCATAAATCTTGTATTTACAGGCTTTGTACGAAGCTGTATGGGCACCAACGCATGTGAAATTGATTATGAATGGTGGACCCTTAAATTACCTTCCATCTTGTTTTTGTTTCATACAAATTCATGTTTTTTTGAAGGAGATAGTGTAAATTTTGTGAAGATAGTCTGCAACCTTCATTAGGGTTAACAGTGAGTTAAGAAAATTATGTTTCTGATTTATTTGTTGATGAAATCCTTTGGTTTTTGGTGACATTGTCCCTCTATGTATTTAATTTCATATTCAAATGGTTTTGAGTCATGGCTATAAAATTTAAGGCGATGTGGAATGAAGTTCTAATTGGTTTTTCTGAGTATACAGACTGAAACAGAGCATTTAAGGAAACATAGCTTAGGGTTTTACAAAATCCTTAAGGAAGTGGGCATATAATGGTTTATTAAGCTTGAGAAGGTCAGAAAAAACATGTTTGAATCATTGGTCAAGGGAAATTATGATTGGAACCTATACATCCAAAAGCCCTATTGGACTTGAGACCTATTTAGGCCTAAGAAGCATTGTTACAATCTTGTTTGATCAATATTCTCCAAGACAACATATGTTGGTTTTTTGGTTATGTTTTAAAGATCAATAAAGGGTATCCAAAGCATTGTTCATAGTCTAGAAGAGAACTTGGGTTGAAAATATAAGTATGGCAGTATATATGAGGATTGCTACTAGAAATATGATCAGTTAATAAAGGAAATGATATTTGTGTGTGAGGGCAGGCTTATGAAGAGTTTTATCTTGTTGTTCTAACACAAATAAAGTTTTCTTGAGCATTGATTTGATTATTTATTCTTAAATGCTAAGGTTTATGCATGTGGACATTGAGTGTCATGGTGAATGGTTCAAAGACAGTTTGGAAAAGTCAGTCCATTTTGTGAATTCATTGATTTTAAGTGTTTTGGTTTAGGAGACTGTTATTTGAAGTTGTTAAGGTATTGTGTGGAATCTATGTATGGGGCCATGTGATAGTCATATAGAGTTAAGGGTAAATGAAAGGGTAGACATTGTGAAAGTATTTGGTATTTGTTATTTTGACTCAAAGGAAGGTGACTAATGCATTGGTTTGATTTGGTTATGCCTCTGAAGACAAAAGTTAATGTTTGTAGAAAAAGTGCCATGGTATATAGTGAAAGAATCTAATCTTTGTTGATGTTTGAGGGAAATATAGTTGAATAAGTGTGTCAAAGGAAGGCAAGATTAAGATGTTTTGGTTTAGTCAAATGGAGATTGTTGAAAGTTTTGTTTTCTTCCTTTGATCTTGCGTCATTCTATCACCACTTCAAGTTGAACTTTGGTTTTGAGGACACTTGAAAGATGGGTGTCCAAATTCATTGCACCTATAACACCTTCCTGGAAACTCATTGAAATATCTCCTTTGTCTGAAGTTTTTCCTTCTACCCCTCCATACTCCTCTTGCTTTAGGTGCTTGCTTCTTGTTCTTATCAGCATCTTCATAGTCTTCCTTGGTTTTCCTTGATGTTGAAGTAGTGCCTCTACCCCTAGAAGTTCTGCCTCTTCCTCTTGCTACCTTCTATTGTCTCCTCTTGAGTTTTTCTTCTTCCCTCATTGCCATTTGAAAGCATTCTTCAACTGATTTTGGTGCCAACAAGTTGATCTCATCCTAAATGTTATACCTCAATCCATTCAAGTACCTAGCAACCATTTCTTCCTCATCTTCTTCATGTTTAGTTCTTATACTTAGCCTATAAAAATTTTCAGTATATTCTTGCACATCTAAATCCTTTTGTCTAAGATTTTGTAACTTCTTAAGTAACTGAACATTATAATCACAAGGAAGTAATTTTTTCTTCATTCTTTCCCAAGAAGTGATCTTTCTTTTCCCTTGCTTTTTCCTTTCATCTTGCACAAGATTCCACCATAACAAAGCATGTCCTTTCAATTTTGTTTTAGCCTTCTTCACCTTATGCTCTTCATCAATCTTTTCACTCTCAAAGTAGTTCTCAAAAGCCCCTACCCAATCCAAGAACTCTTCACTATCAAGTTTTCCTCCATACATAGGCCCATCCATTTTTCCATGTCCATCCTTCTTCACAGCCTTCAAAAGCTTCATCGTTCCCACATCATCTGGATCCATCTCCTCTTCAGAATCACTTTCTTGCAAAAGAACCCTACCTTTAGCTTTCATCATAGCAATTTCCTACTTCAGGGATTCTATTTCTTTGTCATGGTTTTCAATCTTCCTTGCAACAACATTCCCCTTAGGAGGCATTTTGATTCCTCCAATTACCTTCTTCTTACACACAAAACTTCAACCTTCTTTCACAAGAGACCTACTCCCTTGCTCTGATGCCACTTTGATGCAGAGTAGGGGCAGAAACCTTCTCAAAATGACTAACAAGTGAGCATCAAATCAACTTTAAAAAATATTCAAAAGATCTCATCAAAATTCACTCTTAGCCATGCATTTCCTTGTAGCATATGCAACCCGGTTAAAGAGATCTTCCAACCCAACTTTCCAAAACACTTCAAAAAAAAAAAGAGAATCAGATACCCTTTTTAGGTTCATACAACATATCTCAGACCCAAGAGTGACTCCTTTGGAACATGTGCTTCAAAATTGTCTTTTTCATAGTTTTAGGCCTCCAAATAGGCCACTTTTACAAAGGACTTGTGTCTTAAACTCTATCTTCCTCCAAAATTCCAATTGGGAAGCACTAGGTAGGGTTCCAATCCACCAAATCCACAGTCAAACTTTCATGGTACGGCCTCCAACCTATCAAAACCCAAAACCCTTATTTTTGAAACCAAGAGGGTTTCTTGAAAGTAGGGGTTCCAAGCCACTCAACACCCAACCAACTCACTAGACACCCTTCATAGGGCCTGAAAAAACTCAAATGACACTCACAAGGCCTCCACGCTCATTAGTTTACCAGATCACCATCATGGTTGCTCACTTTTACATAAAAATTTACACGGCCCAACCTAGGGCATTACTCCACCGACTAATTTCATGCTCTTCTGGACTCCTAAATGCATTTGACATCTAACCTAACATGATACACACCAATGCATCAAGTTAAAGATTCATTACAGTGGGTGGATTGGTGAAAATCATTACATTATGATCCTCAAACCCTTACACATCCAAAACAGGGTAGTCTTGAAGGAATGAATGAAACCCTCTTCAAATGTGGAGTTAAGACACTAAACTAGGTTCAAATGGAGGTTAATAAATGTATCAACAACCACAAAAATATTTAGAGCATCATACACCTATACAAGTCTGTACAGAGAAGAAAAGCACATGAAAACATAAAAAAATCACTAAAATCATAAAGGTTCTTTATTGAATTTGATTCCAATCTCAGAGATCAACCTCCATTCAAGATTTTACATCACATTTATGTTTTTTCCATTCAAACCCAACTTCCCCAATGTATCTAACTTCCTTTTGAACTCCTTAACTAACTTTATTTCTTGACAACTTTGCCAAAAATTCAATTTTTGCAAATGTCAAGCCAAATCTCCCCCCTAAACACCTAAAATGAATCAAAAAGAACTAAATACATAATAAAATGGTCTCATAGACCTTATTTTAAACAAAATTCATCAACAACCTACAATCTAAACCTTAAACCCATGAATGAACCAAACACTTTAAATGGTGCCCCTGCACCATTTACTCCTTTCTTTGTTTACTATCTAGTATTGATTTGTTTTCTTTTAACATCGTGGAGCTATCATCTCCTTTCTCCTACCACACACACTAGTTTATCAATCCTTGTAGATCTAATATTTTATGTCCATATATTTATTTTGATTTGTTATTTTGTTCTTAGAAAAACAGGCTATGTGCACACACACACATTCTCCTAATTTATATTTTATTGTTTGTGGAGATCAAAAGACCAAACTAGAGGCTTGACCATTCTTGGCAAGCTCCCAATTCCCAACCATTTTTTCTTAGCTACATGTATTTCAAATATAAAAACTCCATAGAATTTTCATTCTCTTTCTCTCTTCCTTTTTCTTGTAATTTCTATTTCTAATTTCAAATTACATTAGATTAAATTGATTTTCTAGAAATTCTATATATTTTCTTTTTTTTGTTTCCTATTGTAAAGTTGAGTTCAATATAGGGTAACATTTCAAATTTTGTAACTTTTACATATGACATCATGAGACTGGGATGATAACACGTAAGGACTACAACTTGTTGTGATTATGTCCTAGATAGCAAGCTTCATTCTTTGATGCAAAATTTCTTTATTTTTTCTATTTATAATTCAAAAACCAATTTTTTGATTCTATATTTTAGTTTCTTGTAAACTAGCACTTTATAATCCAACTCACATTAATGTAAGTAAAATTTAAATAGCTTAATCTCACCTTTAAATTTTTGGTGAATTTGAAAATTTTCACTACCTTATTTCTTTCTTAGTTCACCCATTACACTTTGGTGAGCCTAACATCCTTCACTACCTTTTTTCTTTCTTGGTTCACCATTTAAATTTTGATAAAATTTTATATTTTTGCACTTAAAATTTTACTTTTTCATTCAATTTTCTTTCAAAAACCAAAAAAAAAAAATTCCTCAATTTTTTTTCGGGTGCTACCCCAAACCTTGTTCCATAGTCTAAAGGAGAAAAGTGACAAAATTCAATCAACTTTGTCTACACACTTCTTTATTTCCTTCCAGAATGGACATGTTTTCATTTTTTATTATATTACTTTCTAACTTTTCTTAAAAATTTATATGATACTTTATTTCATGAATGTGTAAGTGACTTGGCTCTTTCTATTTTTGTCTATTATCTCGATCTCTATCCTAAAATACCTTCTACTACTTAAAAAATATTTTAGTATTTGATGGTATTATTTTAAACTTTCTTAACACCACCTTGTCTAATCTTCATGCCAATGCTCTCACCTAAGGTGATGAAGCATTTCCTACTATAGACTCTAATCCCACATTGGATGATCTACAAATATATCTTAAACACTTTTCAATTTCTACACCATGTCTTGTAAATGTAAGAACTACCCTAGTTAATACACGGTTCATAAATAAACTTATTCTACTAATTATGGTGATGCTTTTAGTAAGTCTATCAAAGTGCATATTAATTATCTATTACTTCCTAAAATCATTTTGTGTGGGATACTTGATTTGTTTCCACCTCTTTAAATAATAATTATTTAGGGTATTTTTTATAGTCCCTGACCTTCTAATTTATATATTCACATTGTCTAGTATATACATTTTAGCATTCCCATGGCTACTAACTTCAATGTAGTAGTTCATATATAACATGATAAAAAAACATGTTACTCTTGTTCTTGTTTCTCTTCCTCCATAAATTACTATTGTTCCATCAACCCCTCATCTTCATGTGAAGGACACCAAATAATATGAAATTAGTGAAAAAATTCAAGCTACTCAAGCTAAGATCTCCCTTTGGGAGCTAATTCAAACTTCAACTTGCTATCATAGTATCCTTTAGTAGACCTTGCAAAAGATATTTATTTCATCTTCTACAAATCCCATTGAGTTGGTGACTCTTCTTGAGTGCATTGATATAAATACATTTGATATTACTTTTCTTCGATTTGAACTTTCTTATCTTAATATTTAGAAAGATAGTGAACCTCTTATGATAATTTTTGGTATTAACTTGAGTGAGATTATATGAACCCTTATCGATAATGATTTTATTCTAAAATTTTGTAGTTTAGACATCTCCTCAATCATCTCAATGTTGACACCTCTTCTATTTCTCCATCAAATCCTTTTACTAGAGGTTTTGATAATATCAATCACTATACTCTAGGAAACATAACTTTTCCTATTGAGTTAGGTCTTGTTATATTACCTAATGTGATTCATATAATGTTGATAATTCTTTCCTACAACCTCCTTTTGGGTAGACAATGGATCCACACCATGGGTGCAATTCATAATGGTAAAACATTCATAATAAAAGATTATCTTGAACCCTTACAATACTATCAAAGAGCTAAACTAGGTAATTACATTTTTTCTTCTATGTCTTTTACTCTTCATAATCTCAAACTTTATTCACCTAAACTGCACATCCCATCATTACCCATTGTTGATGATTTTGTGCCTCTTTGTTATTATTCTTCTAACATATATCTTAGTGATTATCAAGGATCCTTAGATTTCACCCTTCTTATATTTATTAATTTAATGTTGACCTTATTCAATTTTTCATACCTCTATGGAACATGGATATGAATTCTTCTAGTGGAATCATTCCTTAAAATTCTATTAGTTATACTACTGCTTCTCGAACATGTGTCTATACATCACATTTTAGTAAGGCTAGTGATGCAAATCCTCCTTTTCTTTCTAAAATGAAAAAAAATTATGGGCTTGGACTCAACATTCTTTCTAAACATAGATAATCTAGAAATAGTTTTGGGTGCATGGGCCAAGGAGTTAAGGTCCTTATGGAACCTATATACTACAAATTTTGACTATAGGTTTAGGTATATTGACCTTCTTCTTTTTCTATATCCCTTCATCTATCGACCGATATCTTCATGACTTGTTATTTTTTATGAATTACACCTTTCTCCTTGGGTAAACCCACAAAACTGGTTTACAATTCCATTAAGGAAAAATGCATTTGTGGATGGAAAACACTTTAAGGGGTTCACTAGAACCCCCCCCTTCTAGCAAACCCCCCTTTAATGCAATTAAGCTAGAAGGGGGGGTTCTAGTGAACCCCCTGGTTCACTAGAACCCCCCTTTTCCCCCTTCTCCCCCTCTGGCACCAAATTTATGTAGAATTTTTCCCTTCGAAGCTCGAGTTGAGGGTGAAAATGGAGGAGACTTCACAGACCCAACTAGATGATGGTAGTCCTCAGAACGAGCTATCTGTCAAATATAATTTTAATATGTTTTGGTTTTATTATGTATTTGTCTTTTTAGTTTGAGTAAAGATAGGTTTTTCACCGAAAATCAAGCTCTATTCTACACGTGGAAAAATAACAGATTATCAAAATAAAATTCTGAAAAATATTTCCAGGCTAGGTATTGATGTCCTTGATCTAGTAAAAAATAAATAAATTTCGAGACATACAAAAAAAGTTATGTTGTATGCAGTTCGCCTATGTCTGAATTGTAATTGGTTTGACTTCGAAACTTGATTAAGGAAAAAATATTCAATAAAAACTATGAAACCAAATGAAATAGTTATATATCATAGTTACAAATCTAAATTCGAAAAAAATAGAATTTTATCCTTCATAGAAAAAAAAGTTATGTTGTATACAGTGAACATCACTCCTTAAAAATGGTGTTTACTGATAAAAACTAGTTTTCGAAGGAGATGGAAAAAAAGTGCAATCTGATTCCAAAAATTTTGAAAAAAATATATTTAGAATCTATAGACAAAATGTCACAAATCACTAGTTTGCATCATCTTCAAATTCCTCACGGTTTAGCCGCTATAGGTGTCTGAAAGTGAAGATTTAGTTAGAAAAAATTAGTTCAGTGTCCAGTTTGGCCAAAAATTGTAAACCAGTATTGTGGGATCACCCCATTATTTAGAAAGGTTAATTTCTCCAATAAATAATATTTTTCAACCTATTCAAAGCATTCAACCTTCCTCTATTCCATACACACAAGAAAATAGTCCCTACATGCAACTTTATCATCCTCTTGAACATGTTAACTATTTCATAAGGCTATGAAGAGAATAAAGGTTTGGGAAAAATAATATTTCATGGATTCATCTATTGTGTTAACTATTTTGGAAGTTATCCATTGGAATTTGGGAGATGACTATTCTCTTTGCTAATAGTTACAACAATTGAAAGAAAATAGTCTCTACACTCTACAAAAATAGATCTTGGATTTTATAGAAACTAATTCCTTGTAGATCATATTAGTGTGAGAAGGAATGAAATGTTTCATGGTTGATCACTCATTCCCATTTGAAGTAGTGATAGAAAATTAAATAATGATATTCTAGTTTTGATTATCAAATAGAAGGGAGGGGTTTCAAGAACGATAGGAAAGAAATCTATAAATGTTTTACATTCACATAGTGACTACATTTACCTGATACTCAATTGCTTCTCTAAATCGATCATTAATTCTTCAAATTCTTCTTTACTGTAAAGAATTTAAATGATTATCTAAAAAAAAATAAAAATTTTGAGCTCAATATTAGTAATTTGTTCTTGTTCATATGAAAATTGTAGATATTTATAACCAACCTCAATTCTAATCACTCCAAACATAATTTGATGGACAATTTATTATGCCACTAAAAAGAGAGAATTTTATTATGCTGCTAGGAAGAGAGATTCAGAACTTGGTCATTGACAATAGTGGGTGAGTTCAAACATTAAAGTGTAGGAGTGCAATAGTTTGGACGATTATGTAGCCAAGTTTACAATTAGCAAAAATCAACCAAAAATGGGTTTAATAGCATTGACAGATTAATTTACAAGATTTTCTATTTTGCAAATCTCTATAGATCTAATGAAGTAACAAAGGATCTTAAACACAACAAATATTTGAACAAAGGTGAAGCAGAGGCAATAGTGTATTTTTAAACTAATAAGAATGTGGGAGTTTCATTATAAGGATGCATTATCAGTGGGAACTGACATTCAATGGATTTTTTTTTTTTAAAGGGGGAAACCATAAAATTCTTATGTTACCAATGTGCGTTGGTGTTAGGAATTAGTGCTTAATATAGGTTAGTAATTAATAATTAATAATGTGAGTGATTATACAATAAACAATTTATTTATTAGAAATTAGTTTTTGGCTAGTTGTTAGTTGTTGAATAGTTAGAAGTTAGAAAGATTTATAGAGTCATTGCAATGTAATATTGGGTGTTGTTGATGAATGAATAATTTCCAAGTTTGAGCCTTTGGATCTCTCATATCATCATTTGAATATAAATATGTTTAGTAAGAGCATGAAACATAGGATTTTTGACCAAACAAATAGCACTTTAATTGTCACATCTAATTTTAACAATCTTGAAATCAACACCAATACTTGTAATAAGTTTCTATAGTCAAACCATCTCTTTAAAGGCATTTCTAGTATTCATATACTCCACTTTTGTAGTTGAAAAATAAATTGAGGGATACCTTTTACTCATCCAATTCACTACACCTCCAAACAAATAAAAAAAATATAGCCACTAGTAGACCTTCGACTATCCAAGTCACTTATCCAATCTTCATCAACACATACCTATATGTCTAATGAATTTACCGCATCATAGATACTATGATAATGTATATAATAATAAAAATTTATATATAAATATCATCTCAAAAAAACTAGAATGCTCTATACCAAGCTTAGACATAAACTTGCTCAAAAATTTCATTTATTGTGCAATATTTGGTTTAGAACAAATTGATGAATCCTAGAATTGTCTTGTTTCTCTTTGTTTTAGTTTCATACTTTTAATCATATTTCTGAAGTTTCAAAAAAAATCTCAAAAATTTCCATATATTTTAAGTATTTAAAGCATTAAGGATGATTTATTATATTGATAGATGATTATGTGAATATGTGAATGCCTATGGGATTTGATAGAGTTTTATGTTGATTATGGTTGTTAATGATGAAAAGATTCCTTTGGAATAAACTAACACTTGCAATGAAGGATCTATCAACTCACAACAAAGGGACTATCAAATCACAACAAAGGATGTCTATATGTCGTAACTAGAGAAGGTGATCATCTAATAGACATGCATTTTCCTGAAGCTGATGGAGGCAATAGTTATATATTGTGAACATAATTTTCTTATGGATTATTCCATATTTTTACTTTATGCTATTATTAGATCATGGAAAGAAGATATTTGTAATAACAGTGGTCATGGCTTGCAATATGTTTTTCCTTGTTAGACATGTTTTCAGTTATAACCATCTCATTTAAAGATGTATAGTCCTGGTGTGATTCTGACACTCTTATCTCCTCTAGATTTTATTTATTATTTGAAATAAGACCTAGTCCTCTTCCTATGTTTTTGGGAGAGTTGAAAATTGCTTACACTTTTTTTTAATGGAAATCTCAAAGATCTTGTATATATGTTTGATCTTGTGAGAGATCGGAATCTAGCTATATTTTCTATATGAAAAGGATTGAATATAAGTATTATTGATCAAATACTTTTTTCTTAACTTTTGTATGTTTGAATTGCAATAAAGAAGAATACACCATTTTCCATGAATCTCTAAGTTAGGATTTGAAGAAGGATATTGCAAGATTGCAACAACTCAAGCAAGGTCCACTTGAGGTACTATAATACTTCTTGTAGGTTAGATTATTACTTGTAGTAGAATAAATTACTAAAATTGTATTTCCTCATTTACAGTCTATTGAGTTGAGAATGAACAATTAATCATCAATACAATAAGCAGTAACATAGTTGAGTCATCAAGTTAATGTTTTTATAAGAGTAATTACCAATAGTTATTATTATAGTTACCCGCAATAATAATTATTTATTTGGATCTATTTAGTTGAGTCTGTTTCTAGATACAATTATTTTAGTTAAGTTGTTTTCAATTAGATTTGCTTATGTTACTTTTGTATAAGAAATTCATTAGGAGGTTTTAGGATTCTTAGTTTTCAATTTAAATGAAGCGCCTCTAAGATAATGAATTGCTTAATAAGGGATTTGTTGGTCCATTAAGTTATATCTATGCATTATCGACATCAATTGATTGAACATAGAGGGAGCACTACATTTTTTCTGCCATTAATGAGGATGGTGCTAAGTTTAGAATTCATAAAATGTGTTTTAGTTTATTTATATTTCTTTCTCAATTTAGGAATTCTCATTTACAAAAATTAGTACCAGTAGAATTTATAAATCAACCCCAAACTACTCACTAATAGTGTATAGGAAAGGCTATTAATCTTAAGTTATTATTGCATGCAACAATAGAGAGATGCTTTGGGAAGATTTCTCCCCTCAAACTAGAATGGAGAGGAATTTGAAAATATTGGTGCAAACAAGGAACTAGCACCATCAGAAGAATTGAATGAGGGAATTAATGACATAGAAATACCCCCCACACCTGTAGTTGTTCTAGACATTGAAAGAATAAGACATATTGACATTATGGAAGAAGAGATGATGGACAACTTGAAAAAACCTATTACATTCAAAGTCCCAATCACAAATCAAGAGTGGATAGTTGCCCTAAAGAATATACCTTCTTTGGCCTTGCCTAATTTCTATGATTTAATCACAGATGTTACACCCCATTTTTTATTTATAAGTTATGTTATGCCTTGCATAACCCCCCCCCCCATTTCAATTTTAAAATGGGACCCTCTTATTCTTTTGCTCTTTGTGTTGTGCCCCCTTCGATTTTGAGGTTTTGCTTTGCCTTGGCATGTGCTTAATATGTTTATCTTGCTTTCCCAAGTGTTTTCCCCAAGTTTCATATTGAAAATCTTATGTTTTGGGTGAAGTTCGGGTTTTTACCCTGGTTCGGGATTTTCCAGTCCGTCCGGATTTTCCTGATTTTCTTCCAAACTCTAGTCACAACGCTATTGTTTGGGTTTTTGACCCAGTTCGGGATTCTTTGCCCTGGTCAGATTTTCCCGAATTGTGCTCGAAGTCCGGCTCGGCCTATTTTACATTGGTGTTCGGAGATTTCTGGCCTTTGCAGAATTTCACCTGGGTCAGATTTTTCAGTATTTTCGTCTCGTCGTTGGGTTTCCAAGTTTGGTCAATTTTTGGAGCTTTAGGCCATTTTGCTTTGTCATTTGCGTTCTCCTGAGTCGGATGTTCAATCTTGTCATGCTTTAAAATTTTATGGTCTTTCTTGGAGTTTGAATTCCTGTGTGTTTAGGCATTTCATGGCTTGCCCAATGCATTCATGGTTAAAATCTAGGGTTTCATACCTAGGGCGTCGCCATTTCATCTTGATCTTCTTTCGATTGGGCCTAGGATTCGAAGAAGATCTATAGGAGGCTCGTGTTAAACAATTTTTGTGCCCAGGGTCCACAAATTTGTGACCTTCAGTCAATTTGAGTGAAGTCGTGGCCGGTGTTCGGGTTTTTTGTCAGGTTCAAGATTTTCCTATCTAGTCGGATTTTCTCGGATTCCTTCATTTGCCTGGTTCCCTTCAGTTTTCTGAAGTTCGTAGTTCTGAGTCATCTGCGGAATTTCGGTTAGGCCAGATTTTTCTAAATTCTCTGCTATGCTCTATGGAATTTAAGAAATTTGGTAAAATTGATGAATCTAATGATGAATGCTTAAACATATCTTGCTTTAGCTTAATGAATTTCACTGTTGTATGTTGCTTGTGTTCATTTTTGATGATCCATTGTTGACATTAGTGCTTCATTGGGAGAATCTGCCTAGTTCAAAAAAAATTTAAATTCCTCCCAGACTTGTTTTCCCCGGTTAACTTGAAATCCCGAACTTCTAAGTGTTGATGCTTAATGGCTAATTTAATAGTTTAATCATGATTTTAAGCTAACACTTTGATGAAATGTTGTCAACGTTTGGATTCTCACACTGGTGTTTGATGGATGCAGGATGAGTCTAGCAAGATAGCAGCTAGAAAGGCTAAGAGAGACACAAAGGGATCATCCATCTCTGAAGCAGAAGAAAGAATGAAGTTGTACGTAAAGAGTAGGATTCCTAAGGGCAGGATGACGTCAGTCTAGTTCGAGGTTTCAGATCTGAATGTGAGCACCTTGCTGCGAAGGACTAAGGCTATCATGAGATGCAGTCATAGGACACCAACTGGATGATGCAACGACCTACAGTGCAGTCATTAATGAATATCAATCCAACAAGAGAGATTGAGACAATACGATGGGACAGATCTAAAGAATAACATTAATGTTTTTGAATGGAAAACTAGGGTTTCGCCTATGCCACTTGCGGATGGCTTGCAGAGGACGTTCTTGATGACGAAGGCCATAATGGAGCAAGGTATGGGCGACATGGAGGAAGTAGTTAATGCAAAGTTGCGTCGAAAGTCATGCTTCCTCATCATTTCACTTTGCCTCTTCTTCACGCATTTTGGTCCGAGTTATGAGGCAGATCCTGGGTCGATCTGGTCGGTGCCCTTGCATTTAATGCATGTTGACTTTGTTTCAAACTCTTCTAGGGCCGACTTGTTCTGTAACCGACTCATTGTAAACCCTAAACGGCACCGACGCATCTGACATGTTTTATAAGTATGGCGTTTCGCCTCTTTTGTAAGGGTTAGAAAGTTGTTAGAAGAGTTATAAATTTTTTAGAAGAGCTAGAAGAGTTAGAGATTAGTTAGATAGGTTAGAAGAAGGGTGAAGAAGGATTCAGAAGGTAGAGAATGGAGGTTAGAAAAGCGAGTTAGGGCTTTGAAGGAAGTTAGACGTTTTTTGCAGTTCGCCAGGAAGAGGAGGTGATGTATCTTCTAGATTTTCTTAGCATAGATGGAGATAATTTAAAGACATGGGTTTCTGTACACTGGTGATCTTGCCAGATTTGTAAATTTTGCTTATCTATTTCATTAACAGTAGGAGTAGCCATATTTAAACCTACTTTATATTATGCTCTAGAATGATATTCATTTTTTTTGGTTAATCATTTTGATTTGAAAAGCTCTCAAGGAATGAAATTTTATCTTATGTTTTTTTGGAATGATGATTTGCAATCTACTGTTAAAGTTTGCACTGTGAATGAATGAAACTTTGTATCAATTACAAGTTAATTTTATTCTACAGTTCTAGTTTAGGAATTCCTTGGAAGGTAACAAGTCTGATTAGTTGAATGAATCAACATTCTTTTCAGTTTAAAAAAAATAAAAATGTTGATCTATCTTTTTCTATTTCTTTAAAACCATCGGTTAAAGTAGGTTTAGATAGATGTTTAATCTTGTAACAATCCAGAAGCTCAAAACCAGCAGGCCCCTTGAACATTACAACCATATTGACCACTTCGTGAAACAACAACGTTGTGAACCAACATCAAAGACCTTGGGAGGTGGTTAGTTTGATTACTGATTGTCTCTTTCAAGAGAGGTGAGATATTTTTACTTTTATCTTACTTGCATGTTGTGGGTCAATTTGGCACATCAACAAGAACTGGCGCTAGAAGGAGGGCTAGAAGAGAAAACTAGATAACATTGGGTTTTTCTCACCAGAGAGGTCCCATAGAGTTCTTTGATCAACTGAAAACCCACCACCTTTGATAGAACTCAAGACCCCAACAAGACACAAGATTCACAAGGCAACCATTCTACCACCCTTGTCAGCTCCACTCACTCCACCAGGATTTCTGCCAATACCCCCAGTTGATACCAAATCCACCTCAATTTCCATTACAGCCAGTTCAGCCCATCCAACAGCTGGCTCAACCTCCACCACCACCACCAATGGATTTTTTTATGAATAATCCCTCTCCATTGGAGACTATTCCTAGAGGCTTTCATGATATGCCTAAGAATCCTGAGAGATTCTGTCCCAAATACATTCATGGTGAATCAAGGAGTGCTGAGGAGCACATACAAGCTTTTAAGGACGCTTGTACCAAAGCCCAGATAGCTCACCACGATGTGGTTTGTAGGTTGTTCCCTTATTCCTTAGGGGATATGGCATACAACTGGTACCTAAATCTTCCACAAGGTTCTATTCTGAGCTGGACGGATCTGGAGAATGCTTTCATCAATCAGTTCAGAGTTTGTGTGGATCCAGCCATTTTGTTCCATCAATTTGCTACCATTAGGAAGGAGCCACATGAATCACTTCCCTTGTTCAATACAAGGTTTCAACGAATGTATAGGAGATTGTAGGAACCCTATCTAGTTGTTGATAATAGCGCCATTCTGGCATATTTTAGAGTTATAGAACATTTGCTTGGCTTGTTCCTACAAAGGACTTATCAGTCGGTGAATATTGATTCTTTGTCTAAAGTTTATCATCTAGCCATCAAGCTGCAACAACAAACTAGCTCTCAACAAGGGAACTTGGGAGGAGGTTTTCCTTCTATGGGGTATCTTATGCCTAATCCAACCCCTGTATTCAATACTGTCCCAGGGATGTCTCCTTCCCATTATGGACCTATGTCTAAGTTGTAGACTCAATCTCATGTTCCATTCTTCGCTAATGGAGCTCTTGACTTCTCTCAACAATCACAAGCTCATCACAATCCACATGGTCATCATAATCAAGCTGGAATGCCAAATCCTGTCAGTCAGTCACCCGTTGCTAAGAATGTTGAGAGTGAAAGGATAGTTCAACTCACAAATGAGGTGGAGACCCTAAAGGAAACTGTCTCAAGTCACAAATGACATGGCTTAGCTTAAATTGAACCCCTCTCAGAACCAGGGTAATTATGCTAATCAAGGTAATTACCCTAATCAGAATAATAATAATTAGGGTAATTATCATAACAACAACAATCATAGCCAGAGGAATTATCAAGGCCAAAAATTCCCTAACCAAGGCTATCAAAATCAGAATAGAGGATATAACCATAGGCCTAATAACAACAGACAATGGAACACAGGGCCAAATAATGGTGGGGTTTCTCACAATTATTAAGTTAATGAGGACAGGTTGCATACTGCAAATGTGGCTTACCTCAATTTTATGACTAACTAGTGCAGGCTACATGATACTGCAACTCATTCCAAGGTGAACTATTATGAAATGGAGAAGGTTGTGAAGATGGCACAGGAAGATACCCAAAAATTCCAAGGGAATTCAAGTAAAGGAGGTGGCTCAGTGGATACAACAATGGCTTATGACCTCTTTGAAGATGAACCTTCATGCCCAATGCAAAGTGAGAATGAACCAGAAGAAGATGTGCATGATGCCCAAGTCTTTCAGACAAAGGGAGGACACTTCCTAAGAAACCAGAATAAGGGTTTTTTCACTACATCAGCACCACCTAATCACATGGTGCCTCTGAATCAGGGTGTTGATAACAACCCTCCTCCACCGAAGGGTCTGCCTGACTTCCCTAGCAAAGGTAATTCATCTGGTATTTTCAAATATAATGCAAGTTATAACACAGAATTTGATATTGTTTTTGAGATGTAAAAACAAAAAAACCTCTTTATCATACTTTGACATCTTAAAATGGTGCCCTTCCCAATGAGATATAGTGTTGAAAGCTTTGGAAGAAGCTGATAAATTGAAAGGGAAAACCAGGGTGGCACCCGCTATGGACATGAACGTCGCCCTGTTTAGAAACAAGGTAGGGACCCCACCATTTCTTTTAAGTTTGAGAATATGTGGGAAGAGTTTGCACAATTTTCTACTAGATTCAAGGGCTTCTGGCAATGTTATGCCATTTTCTGTATGCAAGAAATTGGGATTGAATCATGTCCAAACAAACAAGAAGGTCATCCAACTTGATAAAACAGAGGTTAATGTAGTTGGAGAATTGAGAAATATACATGTACAAGTAGGGTCTAACCCTAGGATTCAAACCAATATGGATATTCAGGTAGCAGAATTCCTAAGATGTACGGTATGCTTTTGAGCAGAGATCTAATGAAGAGTATAGGGGGATATCTCTCCCTCAACTTTTCACACATGTGTCTACCATGGAGGGGAATGCCTACGCAGATTAGGATTGAGAGTGAACCTCGCCTCAAACATATCATTACTGAGTATGATGACTATCCCCACTTGAGGTAGCTTATTTTGAAACCAAGATAGGGGTTTATAAGAGAGAGGAAATTCTGACTATTTCGGTTCTTGATTCCAATGATCTGTCAATGAAAGAATTCCCTGATCCCATGATTAGTGTAAACTAGTAGGTATTGATCAAAAAGTTGCAACAAGATCAGCTAGTCGTAGGGGAAGATATCGATTTGTGGAGTCTTCTACTCCCAAATTGGTGTAGGGTGCACTACCAAAATCATTCGGAATTGACCTGCCAACCATGCATCAGTGTTCTAAATCATGTTTTCCAAACTGAAGAAACTAGCCCAAGTCACCTTGAGACCGTTTTAGATCACTTCTCGTTTGAAGCCAAAAATGTAATAATGTTAACCAGGGATAATATACCTTCAGAGGAAGTCCCTCCTCCAACTGTACTTACCCCGGTCATAATGTCGGACCAACATAGTTATGTTGAACAACCCCAGGGTTTGTTTGATACCCCTGCACTCACAAGTATACCAAAACCCAAGGGGTTAATCAAATATACAGATAACGGGTAGAAAGATATCCTAGGATTACATGATATATCTGAGAGGGAATTGGATATTACACCCGATAAACCTATTGAACACCCATCCCCAATATTTGATGCAAAAGATCAAGTGGCCCCATCTATGGTTCATCGTATCCAAGCACCCGCAACAAGCTCAAAGAGATCAACCCCAGCTCATAATCAGCTATGGACCCTCATGTCTGATGGATCCAAATCCAAAATAGGGTGTGGTGCTAGAATTGAGTTAACCAGCCCGAAAGGGAAAACATTTTTTGCTTCTTATAGGTTGCAGTTTAGATGCACTAACAATATAGCAGAATATGAAGCATTAGCTCGGGGACTGATGTTCGTACATCATAAGAAAGTTACTACCTTGATGGTTAAAGGAGATTCAAAAGTGATTATCAATCAAGTACGCAGCCAGTACACATGTCACAATAAAAGGTTAGCAGCTTATAGAAATCGGGTGTGGAGCCTGATTGAAGACTTTGATGCTTTTGGGATTGGTTTAATCCCTAGAGAGGAGAATCAAATAGCTGATTCATTAGTTGTTGCATGAAGTACCACGGAGCCATGTAGGCTCAAGCTCCAGAAGACTCTCGGTAAATTGATATCCACCCAGTTTTTCTTGATAATGTCAAGAACTTTCAAGTCTTCGATGATGATAGACATATCCTTACTTTTCTAGCAAGCTCAGATGTTTTCGAAGGGCATATCATCGATGAATTTGACAGGGATCAAGGAGACTGGAACCCCAAAGACTGTGATACAGAAGGTGTCCTCAATTTAAAAGGTAATAGCATTCCCAAGAGAATGGTGGCTAGAATTTTTGATTAGGACTCAAGGGCTCGAGAGAAGGTATCAACCAAAGATAAAGGAGGTGAATATGAGATTGTTAACTTAGCTGACTCTAGCTATGAAAAGAATGTTTACATAGGGAAAAATTACCCTGAAGTAATTAGAAAAGATATATTGGGGGTGCTAAAGAAATATATTGTTGCAATATCTTGGGGGTATGAAGATCTAAAACATTTGATACCTCTGCGATAAATCATACTATTCCTTTGAAGCTTGAAGCTAGACCATTT
>VDFB02347957.1:0-12576 GCA_007258455.2 Sequoia sempervirens
CTATGCTCTCTAGCATTTCAATTCCATTTCAATCTATTATCAATTTGTGTTTGTGTAAGAGTGGGCTTGTCAATCATAGGTTCCTTCTCTTCCTCGGGAGGAATGGAAGAAACAATAGTAGCTTGTTCAACTACTTTCTCTTTAACTTTGTAAACTTTTTTGACTCTAGGAGGGACAATGAGATTGTTTTGGTTCTCTCATGCTCTCTTGTAGGAAATGGAAGGAGGTTTTTCTATAGGTTGTTCTTGGATATTTGGCAATGTTTTTAGTTTAATCATTGTGTCATCAAGGATAGGTGGTTCAATTATAGGTTGATGCATGTTTCGAAGGGATAATTTTGCTATTTTATTTTGCTTGAACTTTTGATATGATTTGTAAAATAAGTCCTCACAAGGCTTAATACATTCCATAGGCTAATGAAAAGTTCCCTCAGGTCAATGTAGGATTAAATCCACTATTAGGCATAGTAAGGATATCATTTCCAAATGGAAACTTTATACATCTATGCACAACCAAAGGGACAACATTCATGGAGTGAATCCATGGATAGCCTAGCTTCACACAAAATTGGTCTGATTGTAGGATGATGGTGAATGAAACAGTTAATTTTTTTGGTCTAACTTTGGAAGGGAGATCTATCGAGCCTATCGTAGGACAAGCAAAACCATTATGTGTCTTGATCCATGCTTTCAGTTTGTCATATGTATCTTGATATAGTTCATGCACATATAATAATTCTTTAGTAATCACATTTTCTCCATAGATAGGATCAATCAATATCCCATTAGTGGGCTTATTATTGATTCAGCCAACTAAGTAAAGAGCACCATCAAGTGAATGTTTAAGTATTTCATTTTGTAAGAAATAAATGTCAAGAGGATTTTTAGTTGATCCCTTATGGGGTCTAGCTTTGATATATCCTACCATTTTAATCAATTGTTCTTCATGGATATCTTTTGTGTTTTCATCATTTGTGTCCACTTTCATCACACCATTCTTTGTTTCACTAGATTTAACAAATCAAATAGTGTGCTTAGGCATGGTATTGGTAAATATTTGTAAGTTTTGGTTAGGAAGGGCTATAGAATTATTACCTTGATCATTCACACCTCCAATTTGTAAGTGATTAGAATCAATAAGGTATTGAACAAGATGCTTAAGATGCTTCCAATATTTTGTACGATGTCCATTTTTTTGATGATAATGACAATAAGAATTTCATTGAAAGACTTTAGGAAATGGTATACTAGGATCATGCTCTATAACAAGAGGTAAGGTAATCATGTGCTTCTATATAAGTTGCAACATAATATTGTGAAGAGTATTGGGTAAAAGAGTGAACTCTCTATCCCTATCCCCAAAAGAATTTGTTGTCTTTACAGCAGCCACTTGGTTATTGGTTTGTTGACTTGTTTGAGGGGAATTTAGTTGTAAAAATCCCTTATTCCACTTCTTGAAAGGTTGATAACTATTTTGAGTTTTGGATTCAAAATTTTCATGACAACTAGGGGGATTTTTCACATCACGACCACAAGTCAAATTTTGATAATCACAAAGGGTTGTACATAACTATTTAAATGATGGAAATCTCAACATTTCAAGTTTTCTTTGATTTTACTTTGTAAGTTGGTGATAAACATTCGTTTAAGGCCAGAGTTAGGAATCTTAATGTTTACTTGTGAATAAAGTGTTTGGTATCTTGCTATGAAATCCGTCACTTTCTCATCCTCTTTTAGTTTGCTATTAAATTAGCTAGGGTCATTTTAGGACCCATATGAATATGGAAGTGGTTGTAAAAGGCCTCAACAAGTTCATTGAATGAACCAATTGAATTATTCGGTAAAGAAGAGAACCACTCTAAAGTAGTATCCTTCAAGAACCTAGGAAAGAGCTTAGCCAATATTTTATCTTCAAAGATGAAATCACTACACAAGGTTGTAAAAGTGGAAACATGGCTAACATGATTTCCTTTTCCACCATATTTCTCAAATTAAGGAACTTCAATACTTTGTGGCATTTGTGCTCCTAATATGTCCAAATATAGTGGATTGGATTTGATGTATTACAAAGGTTGATAGTTGTTGTTTGGTTGTAAAGTTGCAACTTGTTAAAGGGATGTCATAGTTTGAAAAAGTGAATTAAGGAGAGGGTCATTTTAATTATAAGGTTGAGTGGAATAAGGTGGAGTGTTGTATGAATGGGGAAGGCTAGTGAATTGTAGGTTGGCGAAGGTGGATTGTTGAGGAGTTATTGTGTTCGTTTGGAAAAAAAATAGAAGGGTTTCTTATGGGAATACCTAAGGAAGTGTACAAAGTTCTAGTGGGTATGATTATTGTGGCTGGTTAAAAGGTTGTGTTAGGTTGAAAGGTCATGGTAGGTTGAAAGGTTGTTGTAGGTTGAAAGGTTGTTGTAGGTTGAAGGGTTGTTGCAGGTTGAAGGCTTGTTGTAGATTGAGGGATTGTTGTAGGTTGAGTACTAGTGCATGTAGGAATGGACATCGATATAATTGAATATGGAATTGGATTTCCACCTTGGCTTTGAGTAGACCCCAAAGCTTGAGTACAAGTAGTGATGGTAGGGATAATCTTATTAAGAACAATGGTTGTAGGAGGTGAAGTCATGGGAAATGAATTATGCAAGTTAAATGCAAATGAATGCAAGATCCAACCTAGGATGCAATGATAGACTTCAAAATCAAAAAATTACAATATTCAATAGGTTAGGTTCACCATTAATGTTTAGGGGGTCAATAGGGTTTACCAAAATAAAAATGATAGACCACTAATTCTCACCCTAAAGAAAGTGATTGTGTGTGATATGATTCAAATAACAATAAAAAACTAACCATAACTATTATAGTAACTATGAGGGGAGTTTTTAGAGCTCAAAATGATGTGTACCTTGCTACGAGTAGCCTCTTTTTAGGGCACAAAGGACACATTCTCCTTTAGTGGTGAGTGGTTCCCTGTTAGGGTTTCTAAAACTGAGATTTGGGTTTTTCTTCCTTGATTCCTGCACTCACAAATTTGATGGAACCCCTCAAAAAGTTCTCTTGGTTCCATTTTAAATTTTGTAATACTTGGCTTGGACCCTCGTTTTTGGCTTAAGGTTGTGTTCCTCATCACTGTTTTAGGATTTGTGGTGCCAAAACCCCTCAAAATTGATATACAAGTCTACGAAACTTTTTATGTTCTATTTCTACATTGACCTGATGCTCCTGGTCTCTGGTTGTCTAAGTCACCACTTATGCCATTAGAATCATTGTTTCCACCACCCCCCTAAGATTATGTTTTTTGGTCACCAAGTGCCTTTTCCATGCTTAAGTTTTGCTATAGGTGGGATTGAATTTCATATTTAATGCATTAAGTCTTAAGTTTTCTTTCCTAAGGGTTAAGTTGGTGTTGATCTAGTAGTGGCCCCCTTTTAAAGTTAACATTTGTGGCATGTGCAAATTTCAATTTTGAGATGATCGTTTGATCATCACAAGTGAATCTCGATCGTTCCCTACGCACCTGTTTCATTTTTTTATTCATTAAAATATTTGAATGGGTTGGTGGGTGGTTGCCATTTGTCATGTCAGGTAGCTAGACCAATGCTTCCAAAAGGCTAGTAGGCATAGCTTTGAGAAAGATCAATGGTACACACCACAACACGTGCATTCATCAGAACCGTTCACCGCTCACCCATTCATCTTGTGCATTAAGGTGAAGTGATTGCATAGGCTATCGAGAATTATAAACATGTAGCCTTCATATGGTGGGCTCAATATCCTCTTGTAATCAATGAATGATATCAAAAGGAAATCAACGGTGGTTGTTGAATGATGTGGCCACATCTTGGTTGTTCCCTGCGTGCCCGTTTGTTTTCTTTCTTCATTAAAATAATCACATAGGCTAGCAAGAAAGATGACATCTATCACTCCATGGAGGGACCCACCAGGCTGTGGGGATGGCATGTGTTTTTTGAGAATAGAGATTGATGGTTGATGGTGGGTAACATGGGTCAATCCTGACCACTCCCCGCCATCCCGTGAAGAACCCACTTGTGTGCCATTTTTTTCAACGGGCAAGCAGGTGAATGCCACGTTGAATATTTCAAAGGCTCAGATGGATTCTAATGGAGATAAGGTGCTACTAAAATATTGGATGTGACTGTTCTAAGATAAAAACAACACTAAATTAGTACCAATTCTTGGCCATGCATATGAAATTTGGCAAATATTTTTTATGGTCGTCAAATCTGTCAGGTGCTAGTACACATGGGAATGTGAAATTGAAGTAAGGAGGAGTACGAGCTAATATTCTGAAGTTAAATCTTGATCACTCCCCACTATCTTATTGTGATGAGTTGCAAGTAAATTAATTCCCACAGCCAAATGGGTAAATGTGACACAACATGTTTGATTAAACACTAAACGTGTGATTAATGTGCAACCTAAGTGAATGTTTATCTCACTTGAGTTTTCTAATTATGGAGAAGCATCAAACACATGTGTTTAATTTTGTCATAATTAATCATCCTAATTGATTATTTGTTGATTTATCTCAAAGTATGATCAACGACTAAGTTTAAAAATCAAAGTAATTGATTATCTGTTGATTCAAGGTATGATTGACGACTAGAGGTTCAAAATCAGGGTAATTGATTTCCATTGCTCTCACACAAGATTTCTTGGAAAATTAATACAAACACTCTCTAGTTGCTCTATTTAATGAGATCACTGCTTGTTATTCTCTAGTAAGTGTGTAAAGTGTTCTTAAGTAAATGAAAACACTCTCTAATAAGTGTGTAAAGTGTTCTTAAGTAAATACAAAATTCGAGCTTGTTATTTCTAAATTGGGTGGTGTCCTTTTCCTAAGGAAATTTGATTAGTTGTTCAGTGAATACATGGATAAGGTAAACGTTTCTGTCAACCCGGTCTGAAGGTCTAAGAGACTCAACCCTTTGGAGTTTCAGGGTGATTCTCCGTAGAGTGAATAAGATATTCCTGAAGTCCCTGTGACTCCATAACAGAAAAAAAGATTTGTCAAGAAGTTTGCACAGGGTGTTCTCAAGCATGCTTATCATTTGAGAAGCTGAATTAACTTGGGGGAATTTGTCAAGGGTAAGGAGAAGAAAATTGATAGGCCTAAGAGGGAAGCTGTGAACAAGAATAACTATCACTGGGCTTATATGGGATGTCATCATTCTCACATTGAAGTCTCAAATGATTCTTCTGACAATGGAGTTGAAACTAATTCAGGTTACTACTAGTATCTCATGGCCAAGACTAATTTGATTTATTCTAAGGATGAGGTGGTGATGGCTACTCCACTTTCAATAAGGACACTGAGTAGGTGAACTTATTTTTTTGCTGACAAGGCAAAGTAGCACTCTGTTCCCTTTCTTAGCTAGTGCTCGATTTTTGGTCCTTTGTGCAAATTCGCTTTCTTTGGCTGGTGTGTTGTGATGTGGGTCTCTATTTATTTGTGACTTCAGTGTTGATGGTGGCATTTCCCAGTTCGGTGTGAATTAACATGTTTTTGATGTTGTGATGGAAATTCCTTTTTGAAGATTAGTAGGTCTTCTCTAACTAACAATTTTTTGGAGTTTCTTTTCACCTACCTCTGTCCTACAAATGATTGCTTGTAATTGATTGGGGAATATTTTCACATTTTGGTGAAATTCATTTTGAAATGAAAGTGAAATGTAGGTGTAAATCAGCCTGATGCTTGTTGCTCCCTTGTCTTATAAAAGGGATTTCAAGGCTGATTACAGGGGAGGTTAGTGGGTAGTTTTCTTTGAAGGGGTTATACATAGAGGAAAAAATGGATACTAAAATTTCTAGTAAAATGTTTTAGGGATAAAGTCATTCAATATGTATATGGTTCTTTGGTAATGACAGTGATAATACTTTTAGCAAAATAGTATAAAGTTTCTACATGTTACTCTCCTATGTACAGGTTATACAAAATATGAATAAAATAATCAATGGTTATCTTATTTGTCTTTGTTGGTTTCCAATAGATGTACTACTCTATTCTTGCCCATTAAATCAATGAATGAATGTAAATGCTTGAATATAACAGTGGGTTTGAAATAAGTCATGTATGAGGATGCTAGTAAGAAGTAAATTGTGGAGATGATAGGTGGGAATATTTTAATTCAATATTTTCAAGGCTTCGAGTATTGTCAAGTATAAAATTGTTATCTGATCATGTGGGTATTTGGTTTGACTCTGTTCCAAGAATATGGCACTGGTTTAGCAAAGTAATTATATTTTAATTGTGGTGACCAATTCAACAACTGATCACAAAATTAAAATCAACTTACTTGTCAATTTTTGTTGGGTGTGTGTGAAACTTAATGAAATATAGGTATGTGCAGGATCATGATGGGACAAAAAGTGGCAATATGATGGGTATGTGGCCGACGACTATTTTTTTACCCAAAATTGATAAAATGAAAAGGGTTTTTAGAGGATATTTTCATCTTTTCACTAATATAAATTATGCTTTACTTTTAATTTAATAAGTAATTATTATTCATTTTCTATTCAAATTACGATACAAAAGTCTGATTGATAGGCTAATTGAAAAACATCTACTTAGCTTTCAAGCTGATATCACATTTTTTTGAGTCCAAAACATGTGTCACATTCTATATTTCACATACTATGGGATTAAAAATAAGAAATGAATTTCATGAATTTTTTTTGACCAAGAGTTAAAAAGATTAATTGAGGACATGATTTTTAATATTTTTTAAAAGAATTGTAATAAAAGGTATAGTAGTATTTATTTGGAAAAAAACAAAAAATTATCACATCGAGGGCATGAGTCCTCTAATTATATCTAAAATATTATTAAAATTATTATCATTTATTGTGAAGTTTAGGAGTATCCAGGATAGACACCTACTTCTTATTTTTCCACGAAATTTAAAGTACCTTGCATTGGAATTTCAAATTTTCATGGAAATAGATTTTTTTTTTTTTTAAAACATACCTACCTAGTAGTTTAGAACTTCATTCCAATTTTCTACAGATTCTATTCTTACACATTTTTGAAATAATATAGATAACTTATTCAAATTTTTATGTCAAGTTTCTTAACTCTGTTTTTTTTGAATTTTTTGCCACTTAAGGGCCTATTTTTTCCATGATGATCTTGCACATACCCATATATTTTCTCTTTTCTAAGTTACGCACTTCTGTGAAGGTCATCAAAATCTTCAAGGTATTTTGTCTATTGAAAATTTAAGGAGAATCATCTATTTATTCTATGTTTGATACATAAACACACCAGTATCTGTAAACATGGTATCTAGGATTACCCTTCTGGGTTTTACATAGCTGAAAGTGAAGAAGTGAAGGCCTAAAACCCCTAGCTTATGTGTTGGCCAATCCTTACCCTTATTGATAATTGAATTCTAGCAAGTTCATAGGTATGTGGTAAGAATAAGTTTGGTTCTTAAAAAATCACCAATAGAAATGGAAACTCTACTAGGGAACTATTTGAGAAAACCTTTATAGTAGATCCTTTTTCCTTGATAGAGTCATGAAGGTTCTAAAATAAAGTTCTCACTAAAAGTGGGTGGTGACTTTGAAGAACTTTGTGCTAGTGAAAATTGTTTGAGGAAAAGGAAGCTTAAAGCAAAATCAAATGGTGAAAGAAACTCCATATTGTTGAAATTTGATCCTCTACAAAGGAGGTGGTGACTCTATGCAAAAAAATTGACAAAGAATAATTCAAAATTTCTACAAATATATCTAGGTATTTTACCCTTTTTTGATTTGCAAGAAGAAATAAATTTGTATGAAAGCTATTTTTAGAGACATGGGAGAAATACTTTGTTCCCAATTAAGTGAGTTAGAACACTGGGGAAGGGAACAATGTTGATTATTTTACATCTGAGATGAAATTTGTAGTATCCAAATGGGATGGAAGAAGTATGCTTATTTCTGAAATTTTCCTTTTAGAAAGCTTTAATGAATGAATATATTTGTAATCATGATAAGGTTAATGTTTGAAGATTGAATAAATACACAAGATAATTGTATCATTCCCCTGTATTTCCTGGTAGAACATCAAGTATAAGTATGATGGGTATGCAACTCCTATCATGCCCTTAAAAGAAGTTTTCTATTAAGAGATATAAGCCATTAAGTTTTGGTGGTATTAAAGGTTCCCCTAACAAGATTCCTAATGATATTCGGAAAAAATTACCAAAATTTATAGGGAAAAATTATGAGCTAACTTCTAGACACCTAAATGCATTCATAGATTTGATGGGTGATTTTGAGATAAACCATGAGGATGTTGGCATGAAGTTGTTTTCTCAATCATTAAAAGAGGATGTTGGATATTGGTACTCATATTTACTAGAATGTTCTATAGCTTCATGGGATGATTTTATGATAGCATTTGTGGAACAATTTGGTGAAAAAATCAGTCCAAATTAAATAAGAGAAAGATTTAGGGAGATCCAACAAGATGAAGAAGAGTTTGTTCTTTCTTTTAACCTCAAATTTATGAAAGCAGTAAAATATATTCTTGAATACTTGAGACCTAGTGATGCAGAGTGTTTGATTTTGTATCTTGGTGCTTTTGACAGTAATATGAGTTATTTAATAATGGATAAGGAACCTACAACATTGCAGCAGGAATATCATATTGCTATGGATATTGAAAACACTATGAAATAATTAATAATGAAGGGATATATGGTTGCAAGTGTTTATCGTCTAGATACACATCATAAAGATGAAATAAATAAGGATGAAAAATATGATCAATGTGATTATATTTTTTATGTCTCATTTTGTCCATTCTCACAACATATTGATCATGAAAAAATTTAGAATAGACTTCAACAATATTCATATGATATTGATCAAGAGTTGTTAATTCAAAGATTGACTAGCATAAAGAGATATAAGGAGGAATGACCATATAAGTTGTTAGTAAGGTTTTTTGATTCCTTGTTAGAAATGTGTAAAAGGTTACAACCTGAAGATTCAATATGCATAGACATATTTTGTGATATTTATGAACCAGGGCTCATTACCTTGCCCAAGGAATTGAAACCTTAGGATTTTGATAAAATAATTGATTGGATCATAATTGATGAGGAAGCCAAACATGACTATGAAGAAAAAATGAGGTCTCAAAATAGCAAGGGTGCTAACCTTATTGAAAAAGATCGGGAGTTTTACCAAAGAATGGATAAGGATGCTTTTGAGAATGAATGTCTACATAGCAGTAAAAATGATGATATTGTTATATTTGCAAATACTATTGATATACTTTTAAAGGTTGATAACCAAGGTATTCAAGATGAGAATTCTAGTTACTTTCATGAAAAATATTAACCCTTTTGCAAAGAAAACTTGAAGGCATCCTTCTTGCCCAAGGAATATGACTATGTCAATTCTCATGAAAATTTTCCCTCACCAGTAGATGAAAAGGGTGCATGTGATGGATACTTACAATAGAATTCAACTATTTCAGGATTAGAACATCCTGATGATACAATTGGTGCTGAATTTGAAGACAATAATGTCTATGCTCAGAATATAGGGCCTAAATTTAAGGATGGGATTGATAATGCTAGTCAGTGAGGTTCTATTTCTAAAATCCTATATGAAGTAGAGATGGGATGTACAAATTTTATGACAGAGATGGACATGATTTTTTTTAGCTAAAGTCCTATTGAGGGAGGAAATGAAAAGATATACTTGGTGGAACAAAAGCTATGTTCAAGTTGCCATCAATCCTACACATATGATTCAATAAAGCTATCACTTAAAGGTGAATAACCTATTACTAATCATATCAATTCTGAACTAGTTGATCTTTTTTTTGAAACATTTTGTTTCAAATTGAACAAATATAATTGGAAAGAAGAATCAAATTGTGTCAGTGATCCTAAAATATAAATTTTATTTGATGTCTAGGATGATATGAATAATTCCCTTTATAGGAATGATCTTTCTTTAAGTGAAAGTAACAGTGCTATGGAATATGAGAAATTAATTTCTCAGGAAAATGGAGCATTGGGTAGCATAATTTGTTTATATTTCTTTGATGAATATGAACACCAAATTCAACAAGAGCCTGCATATGAATGTTTTTTATTCATTACATAAAATGAATGTGATATTTTCCCTTATAAAGTAGTGATCAAATGGATTATGATTGTTTCATTTTCCCTATCTAATTAGATGAGCATTTGTTGGAATACAGTTGCAAGTCTGATAGAATACTCCATTAATAATGTGTTTCAGTTAATGATTGACCAAAATTCACAGTCTGACATAAATAAGAGTAAAAATGATAAGTTCATAATAGATAGGTCTAGTGATAGAGGCATGATTAGGGGATGCGAAACTCATGAGAATATTTTCAGCCTTAGCTTGATATAGACAGTGGCAAATAAGGCTTTTGACAGAGGCAAGTATCATTCCAAATTTTAGCGACCTAGGGCCACCAAGTAAAATTAAAGCTTGGTTCAAATGCAAGGTGCATATTGATAACTTGCACCTCAGGGGAAGGCTTCAGACAACATGGAGATTGGATCTCCTAGTTTAGGTCTTTATGGCCTATGTAAAAACTGTATATATGTTGGTTCTCCTAGTTTTGTCTTTTGTGATTTGTCAACTTCACCCATGATTCTAGGATCTCACCATACCTGCGAGAGGAATGTATCCCCAACTGGAGCCACTGATAGAACCCCTCAAAATTTTTCTCTTGGTTCCATTTTAAATTATGCAAATACTTGGCTTGGATCCTCATTTTTGGCTTAGGGTTATGTTCCTCATCATTGTTTTAGGGTTCTTGTTGCTAAAACCTTTCAAAATTAACCTTTGATCCTAGAAAAACCTTGGCTGTTCTAATTTTTCATTGACTTGTTGTAACCAGTATTCGATCCTTCAAGTTACCTCTTATGCCATTGAAATCATTGTTTACACCAGCCCCCTCAGTCTAGGTTTGTTGGTCACCAAGTGCCTTTTTTAGCATTCAATTTTTGTTATTATTAGGTTTTATTTTCATTTTTTTTGAATGACTTAAGTCTTAAGTCTTTGTTCCTAAGGGTTTAGTTCCCATCGGCCTAATAATAGCCCCCTCTTTTAAATTAATTTTGTGGCATGTGTAAAATTGGGTTTTTACGTTGGCCATTAGATCATTGCGGGCGATCACCACCCTTCCCCATGCACCCAATCATTTTAATTCCTTATTATTATATTCACACAGGTTGTTGGGAATTAGCTACATGTCTTGTTCATTGGTGAGCCCAGTCTCCTTGGTAAAGATAACTGGTGCCATTTGAAGAAGATCAATGGTTGTCATTAGGTAATGTGGCTACATCTTGGCCACTCTCCACGTGCTCATGTTGTTTTATTTCATATTATTTGAAACACATGGGCTAGCAGGTGATGGATGCATGCCATGTCTGGTGGTGGGGCCATTTCATTGTGAAGGATCAGTAGGCAGAGCTTTGTAAGGATCAAACAACTAGTGTAGCGACATGTGTTTTCATCTGGGTCAATCCCTGTCTGCTAGTTTGTTTTATGCATTAAGAAGAATTGATCACATGGGCTAGTGGGTGCTAGACACATGTCATTTTTTATGGTATCCACTAGGTTTTGGAGATGGTGTGTGTTTCTAGAGAATAGAGATCAATGGTCGATAGCAGGTAATGTGGGTCAATCCTGACCACTCCCCGCCAACCCGTGAAGGGCCCACTTGTGTCTCATGTTTTTCAGCGGGCAAGTGGGTGAATGCCACATGGAATATTTCAAAGGCCCAAATGGATTCTTGTAGAGATACAGTGCTATTGAAATATTGGTCGAGAATATTCTAAGATAAAAACAATGCTAAATTAGAGCTGATTCTTGGGCATGCATATGAAATTTGGTAAGTATTTTTATGCCCGTCAAGTCTGTCAGGTGCTGGTACATGTGGGAAGGTGAAATTGAATTAAGGTAGAGTATGGGCTGATATTCTGAAGTTAAATCATGATCGCTCACCATTGTATTATTGTGATGAATTTCAAGTAAATTAATTCCCACGGGTGATTGGGTAAATGTGACACAATAGGTTTGGCTAAATGCTAAGCGTGTGATTAATGTGCACACTAAGTGAATTTTTATCTCGCTTGAGTTGTCAGGTTATGGAGAAGCATCAAGTGCATGCATTTAACTTTGTCATAATTAATCATCCTGATTGATTATCCATTGATTCATTTCAAGGTATGATCGATGGCTGAGGTTCAAAATTAGGGTAATTGATTGCCAGTGCTCTCACATAAGCTTTCTTAGAAAATTAATGTAGACACTCTCTAGTTTCTCTATTTAATGAAGACCACTTTCTTTTTATTTTCACCATTTTATTGTTTTTGAGAAGTAAGTGTCTTGGAGTAAGTGTGTAAAGTGTTCTTAAGTAATTATAGAATTTGTTATTTCTAAATTGGGTGGTGTCTTTTTCCTAATGAAATTTGATAAGTTTCTCAGTCATGACATGCGTAAGGTAAGTGTGTTTGTCAGCTTGGTTTGAAGGTCTAGGAGACTCAACCTTATGGATTCTTAGGGTGATT
>VDFB02347958.1:0-10986 GCA_007258455.2 Sequoia sempervirens
GATGCTCATCATGTCTTTGTTTTTTGCAATATGCACATTTCAGGCTCTCCTTTTCAAATGATTCCCCCTTAGAAGAGAAAGAGGACTTAGAGGTACTTTGTGAATGTGATTCCTTTGCTTTCTTGTTGTTTTTGAAATCCTTGTTCTTATGTTTCTTGCTTTTGCTATTTGAAGCATTCCGATCTTTTGCGCTTTGAGTTTCGATAAGACACTATGGTTTGGAAGACTTCAATGTGCCCTTTTGTACCAGCTTTACCCTCCCTAGTGAGAGATGTAATAAAATCATAAATTCAAGGCATCGTAAATGCAATACCAAGAGCATCTTCAATAGCATAGAAGGTAGAAACAAAAAATGAATAATTAGGATCAAGCTTGACAAGGATGGAAAGAATTAACTAGGAGTCCTATTTCTCAATACCATACTATGTCAATGCAATCTGAGAGATTTGAGTTTGGTAAAGAAGTCCTTGATGTTGTCAAAATATGTAGGATTCAAACCAATAAGTTCACTCTCCAACTAAAAACCTTGCAATGTATCCTGCTTCCAAAACAAGGCCTTCAAACAAGTTCAGATCTGATTGGGTGTAGTGCAAGACTCGGCGTGAAAGAGGAGATCATGAGACATAGATGTGCATAATGTTCTGAAGACTTTATCACATATGCTATACCATTTTCTCTTTTTTGCAGCGATTGTTGGTTCAAGTTTTGTACCCATGGTCAGTTAATACAACCCTTATTTCTTCAATTTATCTCTATTTGTTTTTTCCACCCATAACAATTGTGTGGAGTGAGTGGAGTAATGTGGGTTGGATCCATGATTTTGTCATGTACCAGCCATGATCAAATTGCAACACTAAAGTATGAAAAAGAAACCAAGCGTTGAAATGCAATAAATAACAATATAAATATTAAAAATATAAATATAAATATTAACAATTTGAATATTATTATAATTATTATAATTATAATATAATACTATAAATATATTAACAATAAATTCAATTTATAAATATAGTAATAAAATAAGAAACACATAATATATTAATATAAAATATGTAAACATAAATAGTATATATATTGAAGGGAAAAACAATTATAAAAATGGTGTGACTAAGAGTAGCAATAAGAAATGGACAAGGCCAACAATTATGTTTCAATGAAAAGCAATGATTGAAAGAAGATATTAAAGGTAGTAGTTAAGATTCTTCAAAAGACAATGATCAGATTTGGAAAAACAACGATAAGTTTTAAAAGAAACCTATCTTTCCTTAACAAAGGATGTGTCCCTTACCAAAGGAAGGGAATGATGAACAACTATTTTTCCCACCCCACCGTGGAGGATATAAAATGAGGCAATCTTCAAAGGGAGGATCATCATGGAAGAAATAGGAAGTAGAACTCTACACTTAGAAAAGAAGCATCCATTGTTATAATAAGTGATTGGTATGCAATTGAATGTATATACATTTAATATATAATTTTGATATGCATCTGAATTTATATATATAGTTAATTTCCTAATAACTAATGTGCAGTAAGGAGAGAATTATTCGTCTAAATTGGTAGATAAGGAAATAGTGAACTTATTTATATTATTATAATCAACATCCTTTTCTTTAAGCATCATGTGTAAGGTTGTCAAGGAAACATGTTAGGGAAGGGCGGTATAAGTTCTCTCAATGTAAGTATGCCAACCCTAAGTTGGATGGAATTGTTTAGGTTGGATGTGTTGTCCACTTGGGTCCAAAGGGGGTATGAGCATGCCCTTGTGCTTACTTGAGGAGAATAATGCATAGGTTCATACAACGTAAGTACGCCAACCCTAATATGGATGAAATTTTCTTGGTTGGATGTTCCCGCTACTTGGGGCCAAGGGGGGTATGAGCACTCCCTTGGGCTTACTTGTGATGAATAGTTTTTCTAGCACCCTATAATGCATTCTCTTTGATCCCTACCATAATTAGTTATTGAAAAGAGTCTTTAGATTGGATTCAAGCTTAAGTTCATTATTTCATGTGTTAATAGTTCATTCATTCTTAAATTTATGATTTACTATGGATTATTATTTGTAAAACAATCTTATGTTGTGTAAGTGTCTCTTAAGGAAAATGTAGGCTTACTCCAAGTAGGGGACATTACTTATTTTTTTTAAAAAGATACATAAGCTAGAAGAAGGAACAACAATATAACCCTCAAAATGCAAGAAAATTATCCCCTTTTTCCAAAAAAATGACCTTGTTTGTATTTTTTCCAAAAAATAACCAAAAGGGAAAACATGAATTTTGATAAAAATAATAGTATTTAGTAAATATTCTAGAAAAATAGGTTTAATGAATTTGTAGAGCACTGAATTGACTTTACAATGTCGCAATAATTGCAAAAAAGGGAGATTTGAGCCAAAAGATATGAGCTTGGAAGTGAAAATAGGTATATCTGATTTCAATATGCAATAAAACTCACCAGCAACAAAATCTGAAAAAAAAATATCAGCACCACTAGAAAGTGCTCAAAACTAGATTTTCGTTGATATCTCATTTGTGAACATTCGATTTCATATGCTCAAGTTATAGTCGATTTTGTAAAATTAGTCCAATTTGGCTTAAAAGGAAAACATGGGACCAAAAAAAGAAGTCAACCCTTGGTCATATGACAAACCGTCGATTGGTGTTGGGGGTTGGGCTTGCACGCTAGCCCTTGGTCATTTATGTGACCATGGGCTAGTAGCCAGATGTGGTTGGGGTGGCATAGGAATGATGTTAGGTCGGGTGAAGGTGGTGGTTTACAGTGGTCCATGTTGGTGGAGCTACCAGAGGTGGTTAGTCATGTGGTGGTGGTCACATGTTTGTTGCTCAAGTGGTGGTGATGTTGGATTGCTGGTTTTCTACACCTGCACACTAAAATTCTATGCAAAGTTTGTTAGTGATGGTGAGGTAGTATGGTGTCATAGATCATACGTATTTTTTAAAGATTTGTGTAGCCTCAAAAAAGAAACCTAAAATTTTCCTTGCTTGGATTTTGGCATTTGGATAAGCGATCTTAAGGTTTTGAACATTTTGGACGTAAGTAACAATGAGGTCCATTTTTCTCCAAGATACACCTTTTTTTATTTGAAGGTATAATTTCTTAAAAACTAGATAGATAATCGTAGATTTGAAGCTCTAATATCATGTTGGTGTTGATTGTTGAACATCACAACTCCCAAAAATTACTTGCAACTAAAACAACTAAAACAAAGAGAAAAAACAACTAATTTACTATGCAACCCTTGAGAATTCAATTGATCCAAAAAAAATTGAATATTACAATATACAATACTGAATCTTTATAATAAGGAAAAAGAAAAAAACAACCCTAGATGAAACCCTAGGTGAGGATAAAATGAGATCATGATACATGTTGTCATCTTATGCTATTAGGCAAAATAAATAAATTATATAACCTAGTTAGAGACATTAGATTTCCACAGTCCATAATGATAAGTGTTTTTTTTGTGGATTTAATTGTGTGCAATTTGTTTGCAAATAAATTGCACATAGTTAAATCCAAAAAAACACTCTTATCATATGACCTAAGTTTAACTTAAGTATGCCAAAGTAAAAATGGAACCTAATAATTAATTGGGTGATTTTTCTATTTTACTCTAACAACTATTCGTGATAATCCATCAATATGTTCCTTATAGAGAGAATACTCACTTTGGAATAAAACCATCCAAAACTACTCCCATTTCTTCTTCAGAAGACCTATGCTCTAATTGCATTGTTAAGACCAAACACAATATTCAAGATCAAATGTAGAGAGGAAGAAATGGAAGAAACACAACATATGTGGTAAATGTGAGAGGTCAAATTGAGTTTTTGGTGATCATATTTCAAGTTTTGTTGATTGATCAAGGATCAAATTTTTGAGTACTTGAGTACTAGATTTGTTGATGGATGAGTGATTGTGGATTGATCCATAGTTGTTGATGCATGTTTAATCACTAGATATTTTCATAGTTGTTGATTCTTGATTTAGTCCTAGATGTTGATATCTCTACTAGTGCACTCAATGGAGTTTTTAAAGTTGTTAGATTACCTATTTGTTAAGGATTAGAGAACCTATTTGTGTATCTTATTACTCAAGATATGTTGATTGTTGATGCACTTGGATGTTTGCTAATTCAATATTTGTGATCAACATGTATGCCAACTTTGCAATTTTTTCACACTAAGAGCATTGAGAGATTGTGTGTGAGTTGTAGTTGCATTGATTTTGATTATTATTTTTTGGTGAGGAGTTGTTCTAGATGTGGTACATGAAGACATAGTTACAATATTTAGACTTGGCTTGGACTTGACAAGTTGTTATTTGACTTGGACTTGACACTCAGATTCCACAAATTGAAAAACCATGAAATTAAGATATTTTTTAACAATTTAAAGCTTTTACTATGCACCCTTTAATAAGTCAACTTTAAAGACATAATAAAGTTGTCAATTTCAAGCTACTTTGATCACACACAAGTATATACATTGATCAAACAAGTACAAAACAAATTTGAATTGAAGGAAACAACATTTTCAAATATATAATATTCTTAAGTGTTTTAGTTGTACAAAACTCATGAATTATGATATCCATGGATCAATAATACAAATCACAACTCAAAGTCATGAACTATGATAGGGAGGAGCTTTTATCACTTGGCCCAACATTACTAGCACTATGTGGGGAGCTATGCTTGTATTTGAGACAAGTCAACTTTATAGACAAAATAAACTTATCAATTAGAAGCTAATTTGTATACTGTAATGTCCCCTTCCTAATCTATTCAGCAGTTTGGTAGAGTTAGCCTATTTAGTAGTTCCCATAGGCTAACATGGTTACGATTAGGGAACTTTGGTGATAGTTTATCCATCACAGTGTGGTTGAGAGTTGTGTAACACCCTTTTCTAGAGTTTTTTTGGTGATCTCTCCCATGCTATTTTTAGTAAGTCAATCTTGGGCACTGACGGAACAAGTTGTCTATCCTACTATTTTTAGAAGTGTTGCTAGGAGCAGTTGATATCAATATTTCAATATTTGAATGGTCTGATGCATTATTTTAAATAACATAAAAAATATTAAAGTTTAATTATATTTAACTTATGTTATTTACTTTATAAAGTTGCTTTATAAAATGGGATCAAGGGAGACATAAGGGAGAATATTAAAAACCTAAATATTTGTGCAACTTAAGTGGAACTGAAGGTTATAAAAAGGTTTTGAGTGCCACCGGTGCGCTGTTTAAAACTTCAAAGAAATATTCAATAAAAATACCTTTATGAAAAAGAGTGAAAAAGCAATGAAAAACAAAAAGGTGCTTTTCCAAAAAAAGTAGCGAAAAATCAAAAAAGTGTTTTTTCAAAAAAGCAACGAAAAAATTATAAAAGGTGTGGGGCTCTCATTTGCTTTATGCTGGATGATATTTGATATTGTTGTTCTCTCTGGAGAAAATTGTTTTTCTCTCGGCTCAGGAGATTGCAAAACCACAGGCAATGTCGGCAGTTGAAAGACAATACCGGAGGATTCTTTATGTTTATCTGGCAAATACAATTGAGCGACAATTGCTCGCCTTATTAAGATTCATTGCATATTGCTGGTGACGCGGAGCGGTTTGAAGATTCATTGGCATTGTTTATGTCTTCTTTTGGGTTGGCTTATCATTCCCCATGCTAGTCGCGACACTTCCGGGAAGCACCAGACTTTGTTACTAGTCATTAGGGTCGGTGTGGTTCAAAGGCCGTTTGAGGCACCTTGGTCACATCAAGAGTTTGATGAATGGACACTGAGCCTGACTGACGGAGCGGAGCCGATTTGATGGAGTGAACTGAGACCATTTTGAATTAATTTAATGGAGTGATGGAATATATTGGCGGCGTATTGATCAAAAGCGAATTTACATTCAAGGAAACAAGGTTTATAAATATATAAATACTCAAAAGTGTTATAGGTTAACAAATCTTGTGGATTATGATATTCATGGCATAACAATAAAAAATGCAACGTGGAGTCATGAACTATGATAGAGAAGAGCTTGTATCAGTTGGTCCAACAAATTACTAGCTCTATGTGGGGGTCTTGTGCTTGTATCTGAGACAAGTCAATTTTAAAGACATAATAAAATTATCAATTAGAAGCTACTTTGATCACATACACAAGTATACATAGATCAAATGAGTGCAAAATAGAACTTGAATTGAAGAAAACAACATTTTTAAATATCTATTCTCAAGTGTTTAAGGTGTATAAAACTCATGGATTATGATATGCATGTCATACAAAATAAACTATGATAGAGAAGAGCTTGTGTCATTTGGATCGACATTATTAGCTCTATGTGGGTCCTATGCTTGTATGTAAGACAAGTTTATAAATGTTGCTACAACCATAAGAGCATCCTTTAGGATAGGGATTGACTCAACAAACCTAAAGTATAAGTGTAATTCAATTACTTTGGATTTAATTGGAAAAAAGTTGAGTGAATAAAAAAAACTTTTCCACTTAACCTGGTCCAAATTGATTTTTTATTTTTTTCTTTTAAAAACTAGAGTGATGGTTTGGGGGTGGTAGTCCCCAATGGGATCAAGGGGTAGCACCCCTCAGAGGGGTTTGGGGGTAGTTCCTTCAATGGGGTCAAGGGACTATGCCCCTTGTGGGGTCTAAAGGTATTGCCCCTAGTTGGTTGCTTGTCATGACACAAGGTGGGAGCCCTTCCCACCAATCCCAAATTAAATACTTTGAGACCACATAGATTTGCATGGCATGTAATTTTTATAATTTTTAACCAAGTTTCAAGAGTCCTCCGAACACTTAAAAAACCTTTTTTCAAATTTTTCACTTGACTATCATGGTTGAGTTTTTAAGGCAAGACTTAGCAAGTCTAGCAAGTTTGGCAGGATTAGCTAGAGACTATTCATATTGTCCGCTAAGGATTGGTCATTTTCTGAGTGCAAATTATTACATATTGCATCATTGCAGCTCATGATAGCTTTGGACATTGTTTGAACCTGATTAGTGCAGCTTTGAGGATGGATTGTGTGACAAGTCTAGATTTTTTTTTTCTAGTTTGTGTGAGTAATGTTCAGATTAGTAGCTAATGCATTTTTTATACATGAGTTTTTAAAGATTACAAATTACAATATTTGATGATATAGATATGAGAGAGTTGAGTATGAGTTTTTGATGAGGAGCTAGTGATGAGAGGCTCATAGATACTTTCAATTAAGTCATTTTATGTTTAAAAGACTTGTTATTTTTGTTAATTAACATGACTGACGGTAGACTATAGACTAATATATTTACTTACTTTTCTTTATGTTTGGCTAATTTGGTAGATATATTTGAGGTAATTCTTTATGTTAAATGCGTTGCTTTTGTGATGATGTTGATGAGATAATTATGTAGTTTTAATCTTTTACTGTCATAATTGGTATCCTTTTCTTAAGGGTTTTATTCAGGGTATTCAAAAGATTGATGATAAGTTAAACTCCATGTTTAATCAAATGAAGAAAATCACGCCATTGATCGGCCCAACTGGATGATGAATCACTCAAGTCCAAATCAACTTCTTTTTAGTCGGTTTAGGAACTTCTAGTCCCAGCGCTGATCTGGCATATTTCTCTATGTTTATTCTTATTCCTGTTTTAGTTATGCTTTAGTTTTATTTTGATCATTAGTTTAAACACCTTTTAATCTTGGTAGTTAACGCCATGTTGTGAATTCAATAAGGATATAGTTATAAATATCCATTTTTTGGATTTTAGATGGGAGTTAGATAATTTTCAGCTAGAAATCTTGTAATGGTTACAATACTCTATTTTACGTCCTAATTTGATCAATTTGAATGAAGATAAGAAGTTAACTCAAATTACTGTGTTAAGAGATCTTATCGGAGGAAGAGCAGGGTTCGCTCAACCAAAGGAATTGATCTTGTGTGGTATTTTTTCAAGTTTATGTTATTTTTGTTCATTAATATTAAATCTAGAAGTATTAGATGTTAAATTTGAAATGTTAAGTTTGAATGAATCATTTTCAGAAAATGTGTTAAAATGCTTTTAAGTTTAGTTTATCATGGCTAGAATAGTTTGTTAAATTTGTCGAAAGGTTTATTAAGTTAATCAGATTTAGATGTTGTTTGTAGGAATTAAGTTTGATAATTAGCTATTAAGTTTAATCGAAGCAATGATAGGAACTTATGGAAAAACAAAATTGAAGTTTGTTGGAAATCTGTTCATGGAAATTAGTATTCGTGTTTTCTGCATTAATCATTATTTCCTTGCAATTTATTTAGCATATTTACTTTTAAAATGGGATTTAGTTCCCAGCGAATCTGGGTCGATTTCTTCCAGTAGAATTTGGAATTCAAATTGGATTTCAAATTTTTAGATTGAAATTAAGATTAAATATTGTGAGTCTTTTCCACCCAGAATCTGGAGTCTCAAGTGAGAGTTCAAAAAGGAGTAGATGGAGTAGAGACTTTTTAAAATTCCAAGAGGCCAGGGTATGGGTAATCGCAGGAATTGGTTGCCGCTGGGGTTTTAACAGAGGAACAGAAAGGCTCCACAGAGCTCACTTTGGAGGAGCCAAGTGTTTGGGGGTCATATTTACAGGACTTAGAGCCCAAAGTTTGTGACAAACATCCTTATCACATATAGCTCTGAGACACACCCTGTTCGATAATTAATTTACTAAATGATGCAAGTTGTGACATCAACGACCTTTCCCATCAACTAGTTCATCATGATTTGGAGTGATCACCAGTGATGAGAATCATTCATTGGTGGTCAGCCTTAGATTGATCATATTTGATTGAAGAGTGATTGCAATGATGATTGGGAGTGAAAATTCACCTTTTTGGGAGATGGCCAATGATAAAGCCCGAGTCATCATATTTGAGGATAAACACTTTTTTCTGCTAGAGGAGCAATTTTATTCAGTGTAGTTATGTGCCTTCATTTATTAAGTTCGAGCACTTTGTGGACTAATATGGGTTCACACTTTCAAATTGCGTAGCTAGAACATAGTTTTGGGGTTTTGGATTATTCATGAGCATCAACATGAGTTATCCAATTTTTACTCTCTTTGGCACATGGTTTATTAGGACACACTCTGAGTGGTTGCAATTCCTTATAGGGATGGAGATAGATTACATGTGATTTCATCATGATTTTTTGTTTTTCAGAGTTTTGAGTGCACCATTTGCATTGTAGTAGTTGTAGAAACTAGCATTTCATTGTAGACTTTGGATTACAGTGGGGATTCTTGGTAGCTTTGCATATCTTGGTGCTAATACTAAGCAAATATATGAGAAGTTGGACTATACAACTGAAGCATGAGTAGTTGGACTATAAATTTTTTTGTTTAATGTTGGGAATAAGTGTTAATTTTTCTAATGCAAGTAGGTTTAGCCAAACACAACTTTTGTAATTGAAGTATCTAAAATACCATTTGACAAAATATTGAGGCCTAACGAAAAAGAAAAAATGAAAGAAGACCTTAATATCAAGTGTACTATGTTGTTTTCCTAAATATGTAACATCAAGATATTATGTCAATGAGGTTGGTTTTGTAACTCTACTTAAAATATAATATATAATTGACATTATAACAGAAATTTGGCTAGAGCAAAATCTAGAGGTGACCATGGTAATGACTCAATGTATTTTCAAGGTCTTATTAAATTGCTCTGTTATCATTTTCTGGAGGTTCCTAGTATAACTCAAATACATAGATCAAATTAGAAAAAGAGCTTGCTCTGTTGCACCATGCATGCATGCCTGAACAAGACACATACAAACATATAGAGGGAACTTCTACTCGATGTTAATAACTTGTTGCTTTTATCCATGTTTAAAATATTTATTAATTTATTATAAATTATAAAGTCTAATGATGTTCTATTTTCATTAGTTGTTGCCTAACTCGTTAGATTGAGCATAGCTCTCATTAGGGAGTCAAATAGCAGTAGCTAATATCCATCAATTTTTAGAGTTTGATCTAATTCCATTTTTTGATGTAATTGTAAGGAAGCTAAGGTAGTAGAACAACTTCGTACACTCATCTTGAGAGAAGAATAATGCAAAACTTTAATAGATCTTTAACAGTTACAGAAACCTAAACAAAAATAAACATAAATATCATGCATACTACAACACAATGATTTACACGGGGAAAACCCTTTCGGGAGAAAAACTCCACACTCCAAAGGCTGCTCAATATATTATTCAAAAATCACAAAGATTACAATATACATGCAGAGCAAGCTTCTCACAGGAGTATAACCACTAGAGATCGAGAGACAACACGACTGCTATCAAACTCTCACAATACATCACTATCTACAATTGTAGTACAACACCCTCATAAAATAAGGTTACCTTCTAGGGAAAGATAGGCTAATGAAATATCCACCATTAGATCTAAAACCTAATAATTAACGGTCTAGATTTACAATGCATTATTTATTTAATTGATGTCAACCATTTTAGAAGTTTTCTGAAAAAGAACAAAAAATTCTTTACACACATTCCACTCCTCCCCTTGCTACCATTGTATATTACACCTATCGATGTAACTAGGAAATATATATATATATATGTATGTATCTATGCGATAAAAAATAAACTTTATATAGTTTCAAGGTTGAGACATATTTTCCCAAAAAATCTCCTACTTTTTGAACACCTTGCAAGAGCAACGGGAGGGAGTAAAACATTGTCTCTCTCTTAATTGCTAGGCCCGAAAGAAAATTTAGCCGTCCCTAAGAACGTCAGAAACTTTTGCCATGCTCGCAGGGATTAGTTAAAGAATCAACACTTGTTCATTAAAGTCTCTACCTTAACTAGTTTCACCCTATCATCTTTGACCATATCTCGAACAAAATGATATTGTACATCAATGTGCTTGGTCCTAGCATGAAATGTCGGGTTCTTGACTAGACATATCACACTTTGATTGTACCAA
>VDFB02347959.1:0-57379 GCA_007258455.2 Sequoia sempervirens
TGCGGAGTTGAAGGTGTTGAGTTTGGCTATCTCATTTGTTTTGATGTGAACTTACTATTTATAGCTTGAGTTGGCTATTTTTAGTAAGTTTAAATTTGGCAGTAGCATCATTAGCAGCTCAACTCAAGTCATCTTGCTATCCATTAGTTTCAATATTGGCATTGGTTTTGGTTATCTCCATGGATTGAGTTTTTATACTTAGTCAAATTTCATGTTTCTCAGTTGTACCCCACGCCTAGGAGTAATAACTTCATGTTGTTTTAAAAGAGGGGCCATTAAGGGGGTCAATTGTGCATTTAATAATTTATTAAATGCTTTATTGTTGCAAAGTGAAAGGGAGGTTGAGTAATATTATATTATTTCAAAAAGTAAAATGCAAAAAGGTGGCATCCCTTTTGGAAGTTGAAGTGATTCAACTTCTTGGAATTTGAAGAGTTCTTGTTGCTTCATTTGCCAATCGAAGTTTATATATTGTTGTTGTTTGAGAGCTGATTATGCATATATTTTGAAGAGCAAAGTTACGCTGCTGGAATGAATCCAGAATCCGGCTAAGGGAAAGCTTAGCAAATTTATTCCATTCTTTGGGCCTGCAACTATGGTTCCCTAGGTGGTGGATTGAGAGTGTGCTTCATCCAGAAGTACATATTGAGCATTATTGTGGAGTATTGGTGAGATATTTCCAGTTTTTATGTTGCTGGTTTATCATGGCTAAAAGTGATTTTTGTAAACAGCTTTTAGTATGAATTTTATTTGGTTCTGGGTATTTGATCATTGCATTTCTATAATAGAGGCGACCATATTTGGAGGTTATCAAAATTTAATTCCAAGTTTCAGATTTTATTAAGCAAAATCACCCTTGCAAGGAGGTCGTACCTTTTGGAGAGCATTGGGATTCGTGCATAAATTAATGGTTGAGTTTAGATGCTGTTTTATCATTGTGAATTGGGTGCCAACCTTTTCAAGAGATTTTGCAAGCTATATCTCATCTTCTGGAGGTATTGTGAAGGAGTTGTGATTATTTTTATGTGTTTTCAGTTTGCTGATAATAATTTCCAGATTGCTGATTTTTATATCAGTTTGCTTCAGTATTCTGATTTTGGTTTTAAGCTTCATTAATTGAGAGGATATCAAGTGGAAAAATCTTCTATTTCATTGTGCTTTGTAAAGATTGTAATAACACTTGAAAGTTGCAGTTGTTTATCATTGTAAGACTGTAAACAGTAGTACTGTTCCAGTCATTTAATTAGCTGCAATATCTTATGATTAATCTCTCATATATGTAACCCCTGGATGGTTTACCGCCAGTGTGGATAAAGAACATTCTAGAAGCTTATCTCTCTTATTTGCAGCTATTTCTATTCATTGTAAAGCTGGTTAGTAGTACTAACAGCTATTTCATTTTATTGCTGCAATTTATACTTGATTACACTCCCACAATTGAGTGGTTGAGTTTTAGAATAAACATTTTTTTTGATTGTAAATTCCCCCCACAAAATAAGTGGTTGTGTGGACAATATTCCCTCCACATTAATAAGTGGAAGAGTGGATTTAAAGGCTGGCTTGCCGCCTAATAATTGTTGTAAACTCACCCACTGAATAAGTGGAGTATTCCCACTGTTTGTGGATGCCTGCATCAGCAGATGAATTGTACTTTCAGCTCTATTTATGCCTAACGATCCTCTGACCATATGCTATCACCTCGCCCACATTGGGATCTTGGTGAACATTCTTGGTTAGTGTTATCTTCTTTGCTGGTTTACATTTTGGAGCTAACGCTAATCAGTGTTTGGTTGCTGATTTGAATGTTAATTTTGGGAAAAAAGTTAAGGGGAATATTTCAGCAACGGTCAAGGAGAGGTCAAGTAGAGTTATTCAGAACAGTATACTTTACCTCGATAGAAAGAAGACAAGGAGGGTAAGTGTGCCTAGAGCAGAGCCGTCAGTGGTGAATCCTTCATTACCTTCCTCGTCGAAACCCAAACAAAAGAAGAGGAGTAATCCTCCTAAGAAAGGTCAAGCGCCAAACAATTTAAAGGGCAAGGCGCTTGCCACTGTTACACATACAGAGCCTAAAAGAGAGCCAGTTCAGAGAACAGTTAAGAGCCCGCCAGTGCCTGAGGTTCAGCCTCAAGTTCCTACACTGGTTCTAGAGCACTCACCAGCCCCAATTCTCATTGAATTGGATTTAGACTCTCCGCCTTGCAGTGGGTCCTCTACATATTCACTCTCACCAGTACCTCCTGTTGCTAGTACAGACTCTTCTAGTAGCATTAGCCGAGACCAATCTTGGATCGAAGCTCAGCTAGGAAAGAAGAGGAGGCAGCCATCCTATGTTCTTAATCATTCAGATTTTGATCAGGTTTATCAGGATGCGCTAGACAAGAGGGTCACATGGTTCACGTGGAGAGGGATACTGACATGGAGATCGTAGTTGAGACTGCTATACCTTCATAGGGGAAGAGCTTGGCTGAGTTGGAATATCAGGATTTTGAGGTTATCACAATCAACCTTGGTCGTAGCACACACCAGACCCAGGTTGATCTCCTACAGGTTGCTACAGACAGTGCCAGGGATAGAATACTGAAGGACGGAGAAGATAAGGCAGCCCTCAAGGCTGAAATCAGATAGCTTCGTCAATATATTTCTAGCCTTGTACATAGACCAGATGTCATCGCCACACTCTCGCCGATGCTTGAGCCTCCAGCAGAGCAAAGTCAACTTAATCACTTAGTTGCATACGGCAAGCGTTTGGATGAGTGGGAGGAGTTCGTTGCTAGAGGTCGTGCTATACTCACAGAGTTATATCAGTTGTGGTACAATGCACGAGAGCTCCGTATTCGTCTCCAGGATGAGGAGCGAGATATGGCGATTAACAAACCCCGCGATGAGATTATGATTGCTCACCTGAGTGTAGCGTATGAATCAGTCACAGATGCGGAAGATAGAGAAGCTATCTATTCTTGGAAAACTCAATTGGTTTTCAAGGCAAAGATAAAGGAGACTATGTTGTAAGAGTTGGCTGAGAGTAGAGAGCACGTCACTAGTGCACTCCGGTCTGTGAGAACTTTAGTTTCTCGCTTACCTTGCCGATATCAGATTGAGGGTGGTGCCTACATTGAGCTTACCGATGTTCAATCAGAGCTTCAGGCACTCATTCATACCATTTTCAGTGGGGAGACTATTGGCTGTAAGATTAATCAGCTTACAGTCATGTTAGCATTGTTCAATGAGGCAACAAGGAGCAGAGGTGAACTTCAGTCTCAGATCACAGCTGGTGAGGATATGTTGCACCGACATAGCATTCTTCGACAGAGTCTCATAGCTTCAGATAGTGATGCAGTTAACAATCTCGTTGAGGGATTGGTTGCTCAAGATCACGGACAGTAAACTTCAATTCCCATCTCTCAGGATAGACATTACACACAGGAGTTAAACTTGGCGTTACCTTCTCAAGTTAACTCGCTGTCTCATCTCATGCATATCTATTCTGAGATTAGCTTTACACACTTGGAGTTTCTTTTGCGGTTTTCCGTTAACTGATGGTAGTGTTCCAGTTAACATGCTTTCAATAAGGACGTGCATGCTTGCACATTGTCCATTTTTAGATTAGATGATTCGGTTAACTGATGGTAGTTTTCGAGTTAACTGTATTGTTTGCTTTATTAGGGCTTAGCAATAAATCTTGCATGCATTGCAAGACTGTAGCTGACTCAAGGTGATTTTAGGGTTCCCTACACCTTTTGATGTCTATAAATAAGAGTTTTTTTCTCATTTGTACATAACTTTTGCGTGATAGCATACATGTTGTGCCCACCTTGCCTGTAGTATTGCTATTTTGTATCTGTTCACGAACTTTTGCACGAGAGAGAAATATATGCTGTGCCTACCTTGCCCTCACTATTACTCTTTTTGTATCTGTTCATGCGTTTTTACTATTATGATGAATTGTTATGCCACATAGGGTTTCATGCAATTATAATGGTGAATTCTTTCCATAGTTAGATCAAATCTGTTTTGTGTTCAATAAACTTGTTCAGATTGAGATGATAGTTGTGCCACCTTGCCTTCAAGTAGAGAATCTACACTTGGTTATCGTATGTTGTTGTGAACAATAAACTTATTCGGATTGAGCTAATAGTCGTGCCACCTTGCCTTCAAGTTGAGAATCTGTATTTAGTTTATCGTGTGATGTTGTTTCCAATAAACTTGTCTAGATTGAGCTAATAGTCGTGCCACCTTGCCTTCAAGATGAGAATCTACACTTGTTTATCGTCAGATAGTCAAACCTTGCTCTGTTTCCTCATGCTTTGTTTTCTTGAGGAAACTGGATAGAATTTAAGTAATTAAGCTTAGTTGTAGTTAGTAAATCTGCGAAACCAGAAAATACTCAGCTGCAATGTGTATAGTTTTCGAGAAAGCCTTGTACCTCTACAGCTGAAGCAAAAAGACAGGATATAGTTTAGTTTATTTTCCTTTGCAAGTACTTTTGTCAAGCGCAACGAGGGAGCTTCCCTTCCTAATTTGAAGAGCACTCATTGTGTAGTGTGCATAGCTGTCCGTATCAACTCTTACTCCAGAGGTGTTAGTTGTTACGCCAACAAAATATCAGACTTAGCTATTTTTTCAAGTTGTCTTCGTTTTTCAATATTTTGCAAAGACCTCGCACGTACAAGCGTTTGCCAAATCCCGGAGGTTGACGGTTGGGCTTGTTGGATAGCTGGAGTAATTACGCAAAATTCTCGTGAAGACTTTGAAAGTAAATAACACCATCTGATAGGCCTAAAGGCTGGGCACCCCTGGCCTACAGAGGCTACAGTGTATGTTTCATGTTTCTCTACCCACTAATTTACGTGCCTGGTAGAATATCTGCCACGATCTCTCAGAATATCGGATTGATAGGCTGACTAGTGCGCTGCAAAGCTAGACTAGAGTAGCACAAATCTCAGGAAGACCTCATCTGCAAACTCATCTATCTCAGGAGTCATCTTGGAGGGCGCCCCTAGGCTACATGGGCTTAGATTTGCAAACTGACTACCTTTTGTGATATGCATCCACTTTGTAACCTCAACTTCTGACTTTGACTGCCGGAGTTCTGGAACTCGGATGACTACATTCGATAGCTCGTCAGAAAGCTGGGATAATTGTGAAGAGATTGACTGCATTTACAAACAGAAGTAACAAGATCTGGTCCCTCAAAAAGAGGGGTGCCCCTAAGCTACAGGAGCACAGAACTTCATTTTGCTAAAAATCTTCATCAATTTGTCTCTGTAAACACCCTTCTAGCCACTGAAACGACCATGTAGGAGTATAATTTCATCGTGAAGTGTTTCCTCATCATCACATGTCTTGTTTTGAGTCCCAGGTTCTGATTCTGAGCTCCAGGTACTGACCATCAGCTACTTTTGACTGACACAACACTAACCAAAGTCCATTCTTGATATTGCCCAAAAACTGTATTTGACATCATTTTAGAAAAGTTTAGACTCTTTTAAGCAAAATGCCTTAATGAAGCAAAAATTTTGGTTTGGGTACAACAAATATCAAAACCAAGTTTTTGACACTTCAAAATTCGCATGCAGACTAAACCAGTGCACACCAGGACAGCAGAATGCAAGAGTTGACTAATTTAATTTTACATATTCACCAATGGGCTTGTGGCAGAACACCAATTTGCAGAGTTTCTATTTTTAAATGCTGCTGTTCTGTCCATCAAGCATGTTGCAGAACAGTAATCTGCTGATTTCTTCCCATGACAACTTCTTCACACTTTGACATGCACCTTTAAAGAATGCAACTTTGATCATGAGTTTTCTTTTTGGTTGAATCTTTATAAGATGCACACTATTTGAAACCATTCTTCTCTCTTTGAAAGTCTCACTTTCATTCTGGGAAAGGATGGAGGAAAGACAACAAAGACACATGAAAAAAAGACAAACATAACTCATTCAAGAAAAAGACAAGTTTTGGTTAGGAATTGGACACTACGAAAAATTTCATATGAGTACAACCCATACCAACAAGATAATTCCACAGTAAAGCTTGATATATATGGCCTTTTGGATACAACCAGGGAAACAGATCCCCTAACTCAGTAGATTTAGTGAAAGGAGAGAACAAATATTGCATAGAAATACGTGCCACAGATTTTTCAGAGGTCAAAGATCATTCATTCAAGCAGCAAGGCCAGTTAAAAATATATCTTCAATGCTAAGTCTCATTAGAAATCACCTTTTGAGTACACAGATTTGAACCAGTAACAGAATTAAATGTAAGATATTTGCCTCCAAAAAACTTTCTGACATATATTGCTTATATGTACATTTGCATTTCTTAAACATAGTCAAAGATTTCACAGAGATTAAAAACCTTCATTCAAACATGATGGTAACTTAAAAAGATATTTTCAATAATGATGGTAACTTAAAGAGATTAAAATGATGATGGAAATCTATTATCACTATTTGATATTTTCAATGTTAGGTATCATCAGGATCACCTTTGGAGTACACAGATTTGAACCCATTACAAAATCACATTGAGATATTTGCCTAGGTAGAATTTCCTCACTGCAAATTCCATCCTTTGTAAAACATTTTCCATTTTGATTTTGAATTGACTCTCCATTCTCGGCTTGATGAGATGAATAATCTATCCGGTTTTGTGTTGCATCAGTGGCTATGTCTTCTTGTACAGAAATTTCTTCAACTGTCAGTCCAAAATAAGGGAATCAACATCATAGTACAATCCAAATAAACACAAACATTTTCATAAGAATGTGATGAGAAAAAAAGAGCTTACGAAAATAAAATGTATCAGGTTTCCACATATCTTCTAACAACAATCATGCTTTGATCAATTTGTGCTCAGTTACTTGGAAGTATAGCATGGTCTTACATGAACGCCATCTCTGCTGCATCTCATTGTAATTGAACCAGCAGTCCACAGAAATGGTTCCCTATACATTTTTACACAAATGTCCAATTATTGAATCAAATTGGTGCTTGCTAGGGCATGCTAGTGAAATAGGGCATGCATGCTATTTGCATTGTTCCATGCACTCAGCTAGGGCTTTTAAATGTGTTTCTTGTTTGCTATAGATTGACAAGTCATTCAGGAAGGCTTTTAAAGTTTCCTATGGAAATTTTATCGAATATATGCAGAATTACTCTCTAGAACATTGAAGGAGTGTTGGATAGTCCTCCAAACAACATTTTGTTATAGGTGTATACTTCATTTTCTACAAAAAAGGTAGTCTTCAGTTTGACTTCTTTGGCAATGCTTATTTGGTTGTTATCAGAGAATCCGTCATCAAAGAAGCCAGCTTGAAAACAACTTCATTCAAAGGTTGTGCTTGTGCTTCACCGAATTACGAGAGATTTAATATTCAGGGTTTGAAGGAATCAACAAGAAATTGGAAGATATATTGATTGAATTGGGAGGATTTACTTGCTGATGTATAAGTAAACCCTTACTGATTTGGATGTGGGATTTGGAGATTATTAATATTACAAATATTGGAATTGAAGGGTTTCCTATAGCTGAGTTGACATGGAGGTTTAGACTTCTATTGCTGCAAATACCTCTTCTATCGTGGCAAGATAGGGCTGGAGAGCATTGTGTTGGCATCTTTTCTTCCATTGGAGGTGTTACTTGCAGTTGACATCCATTTTCAAAGGGTTTCAAGGCATATCTTACCTATGAGTTCATGCTTCGTAACTCCCATATTTTCTGGGTATTGATGTTTTAAATAATAGGGGAGATTTTATGAACTGGGTTGTCAATAATTTGTGAAAACACTAAGTATCTAAGCTGATATAAAAATCTAGAATTTTCCACTGTGTATTCCCTATGTAATGTTTACTTTTTGAGTTGAAAATGATTATTGCAATATCTTCTAAATTGCTGCATTATATTGTTGTATCAAACATTGCAAATATATCACAAAACATTCATCAAAACAAATAAAGACAAAGGCAAAACAGGGCTACATATTACAATAATCACACAAACTTGCATTTTTGGCTTTGGCATTATTTTTGCCTTCCCTCTTTCTTTTTTGATTCGTTGGGGGAGATGCAAGGGCTATGTAGCCTTTTTCAACTGATTTCCAAATATCATACCCTAGAGCATTCAAATAGGTTTCCATCCTTCTGCTCCAAAAGGCATAATTTGTTCCATCAAACAATGGTGCCTCATTTGAGGAGAACCCATATCCTTTGGCCATGTGTGCTTCCAAGTTCTATCTTCAAGCAATTAAGCTATTTCTAAAAGAAATTGCTCTAATACCAATTGAAGAGCACATAGTTATATTGAGATGGGGGGGGGCAAGTTGAATCAGTATAACAACAATCTTTACTTTTCAAACCTTAATCAACCACAACAATAACAAACATGCAAGATCTCCCAATTAAGAGCATGGGAAGAACACACAATTTATGTGGAAACCCTTGCAGGAGAAAACCACAGAAAATTATTGCTTATATATATATATATATATATGGCACCAACCTACTTTTCTTACAAGTCTTCTTTTGTAGGAACCAACCTACTAGAGACACCAATCCCTACTTACAGAATTTGTAGGCATCAACCCATTGGAGACAACAATCCCCACAACTATGCACCAACTTAGCAAGAGACACCAATCTCTTCTTTGAGAGGCGCCAACCTCCAAATTTCTCAATGGATGATATGTCTTCACAAAATCTAAATGTTGATACACTTTCCCTCACAACTCCAATCACAAATCTAATGCAATGTCCTTTCACAAATCTAACTCAAATAATGTATATTTCACACATCTGATTTCAATATTGCAATGTATTCTCACAAATTTGATCACAATGATGCATTGCTTCCACAAATATTTCTGCCTTAAGGTCTACTCTAATTTCCCTTTAAAGATCTATTCATGACTTTAACGAAAACTGTATTGTCCCTTTCTCATCAGTGATCAGCTCAGTTGCTCATCAGCCTATTCCAGAGGCCCGTAGGCTCGTTGAGGTAAAATTAGGGTTTCCTTGCCTGGAGGTTTGAGGCATTTTCTGGGTGTTCACTATTTATAGTAAATACTATTTTTGGCAGTGGTCCTATTGGCAGTGCTTCAGTATCTTTCTATTTTTGTTGGAGCAGGTGGTAATTTTGATCCAGCTTTCAAAATGCAATATTTGTTGGCATTTTTTAAATACAAGGCAATTAATGTTTTATTTCTTTGTCGACCCCCCCTTGGCCTAGAGACATAACTTTATGTTGTTTTAAAAGAGGGTCTTGAAGGGGTACGCCTTCATGAAGAAGATTATTGTTTTTTTTAATAAAGTTTTATGTTGCCTTGGAATGGACGCCTTGGAAAGGAAAATACAGTGTTCATTTGAAATTTTAAAATATTGTCATGAGAGAAAGGCATCCCTCTTCTTGGAGGAGTTACAAAAGGTGAAGAGTCACCTCTTTTTCTATAAAAGAGAAGTTTCCTCCAATTTTTCTCATCCATCAAATTATGCTAATGTTATGTTGTCGAAATGACAACTTGCTTTTTACTTCGAGGGATGCTTACCTCCTAGTTTCAATCCAATTTCGTGTTTGAAATACAACACCTAGTTGGTTTTTATTGCTGCTTCTCATCCAAACTAGCAGATTGAGCCTCATAATTGAAGTTTTTGATGATATTCTCAATTTTGGAGTTGCTGATACAGTCATGGATGAAAGTCGATTTCACTTGCAGCTCTTACGGTGATTTTAATTTGGAGATGGGTATTTGATCATTAGTTTTCTTTGCCTTGGGCGACCCTACATAGAAGTTTGCAGATTTTATTATGTTGTTTCTGATTTTTGAGAAGCAAATCGCCCCTCTTGAAGGCCGTACCATGTTGGAAGTTCTTGGGAATTCGTGCCTCTTCATTTAGTGATCTTTGGTGCTGTTTTTGAGTTGAAGTTTGGGCGCCTATCCTCCACAAATCATCCGCAATTCATTTCATGCCATTTGGAGGTATATAAAATGAGTTATGAACAATTCATTGATTTCATAGTTGCTGGTTTACACTTTCAATTTGCTGGTTTTTGTAATCAGATTGTTATAAGTTCAGTTTTTAGCTTCAATTTCAGTAATTGAGTGGTTTAGAGCTTGGAGGATGTAAAGAACCGGGCCAATTCTTTTTTTGTTTTTTCACAATGTAATTACAATCAACACGCACCCGTTAAGGTTAGCTCTAAACCAAAATGCTGCGGGAAGTAACTCTAACCAGAATGTACACCAAAATCCCGATGTCGGCAAGGTGTGAGCATTGGTCAGAGGATCTAATGCAAATGCAAACTAGAAGGGAACTCTAACCAAGAATGCCCCTGTGCAGACGAGCATATGGTCAGAGGATCAATGCATAATTAACTGAAGTAACCCTAACCAGGAATGGCGCCGAGTGATGGCGAGCATATGGTCAGAGGGTCCCTAACTTAATAACTGAAAGTAAATAGGCGGCAAGCCAGCCTCTTCCACTTATTTAGTGGGAAGTACAATAGAGAAAAAGAGAGATAAAGAGGAGAAGTGCTGATAGTACTACTAGCAGCTTACAATATGTTAGAATGTTTAGTTAAAGCCAGTGATTCAAGTTCTTCAATGCTGCAACTCTATAGTATATCTCCCAATTACCAAATGTGATTCCCAAGACTCAATCCAAGCCCAAAGGACAACTTTCTTAATTCTGATATATCAGACCAGCAACTAGAATATGACACCCAACAACCCTAGATTACTCTAAAATGCTCACAAATCATTATATACTCACCCAAAACATATGGAAATGAATGCAATACTCTTCTTTGATGATAGCGCACAAGACAAGATCTTAAAACCATCCAAAGCCAGCTCCCATTTTTTATGCATAAATCCCCATGAGTCCCAAGTGGTACGGCCCTTCAAGGTGGACGATTTGCTGATATAAAATTCAAAGTTTGTTAATAAAATCTGTAAGTTTGCCAAAAGGGGTGTCCCTATCAATGAGACACAAGGAAACAATACCCACAATGAAATTATTTTTATTTTGGAATATATGAAGAAAACTCACAATTAACTACATGAACCAACAACACAGAAAACTTCACTAACATGCCTTAAACTGATTTAACAAAGCAAGGAAACTACTACAATGCAAAATCTCACAACAAAATTCACTCTTCTACAATCAACTCTCAACTAGTTGTTGTATTGCAAGCAAGAAGATGAGCCATGTGCTAGGAGGTATGCTTTCCTCGAAGCTTGCCTGAAGACATTCCAGCAGTATAACAGTATGGTTGACAAAAGATCCAAAATGAAGAGCTGACGCCAGAATATACAGATATGAGGAGAGCCTTCTAGAAACCTCAAGAAGGGCACCCAAACCCTAATTTTGAATACAACACTTTCCCTCCAAAAAGGTGGCGTCCTTTTTCCTTTAATAAAATATTTCACTTTTATAAAAATCCATCTCTCCTCAAGTAGGCGTGCATTTCACTTATCCCCATAATTTGACTTCAAAATATAATTTATCTCACAATGAAGCATTGACCCATTAGGTCCCCTTTTTAAAAACAACATAAAGTTGTAATGCTAGGAAAGGGGGTGTTATAATATTAAAATATAATATTATAATGTGAAAATACTTATCTCTCCATAGAAAATGCACCCAAGTTCCAAAAACAGAAGTGCCAACTGAACCAATTGAAGAAGAAGACCAACTGAACTGAACCCAACCTATCCACTGCCAAAAATAGAATTTACTAAAAATAGTAAATTCATGAAGTTGCTCAGAACACCAAACTGACCATACCACCGCGAAGCTCTCTGAAAACCCAGAAAGAATCCGCAATCCAATTTCCAAACTTCAAGCAACAACCTCCTCAAAATTAAGAAAACCCTAATTTCACCATCCGAGTAGCCTACGGTTCTCCGAAATAGGCCAATGGTCAATTGAACGATCACATTTGAGAAGGGGACATTACGATCCGCCCTCCTCAAGATTGCTTTCCCTCAAGCAATCGCAAATCCGGATGCTATAGAATCTCTTCGTTCTCCCAAGTTGCATCCTCCAAAGGCAAGTTCTTCCACTTCACTAAATACTCTTTGATTGTTCTCCTCAAGGAATGCTCTCTGGAATTAATAATCTCGTCTGGAATCAAAGTCAATTGTCCTTCTTCGTCCAAGGGAGGCAACTGTGATGAAGCAACAACATTGTGTCCAAGTGCCTTTTTGAGGCGAGACACATGGAAAACATTGTGAACCTTACTACTCGATGGTAGTTCCAACTCATAAGCCACTGCTCCGACCTTTCTGATGACCTTGAATGGCCCATAGAAGCGAGGTTTTAGCTTCTCAGCTCCACTCTTCTTGAGTGTAGACTGTCTGTAAGGCTAAAGTCAAAGATAAACCATATCACCAACCTCAAATGAACACTCTACACGCTGTTGATCAACGTACATCTTCTGCTGATTTTGTGCTATTTGAAGGTTGTTTTTCAAGGACTTCAAAATATCTTGACTTTGCTGCAACCAATCCTTGGCTTGAGGGGCTTTGCTATCACCAAACACCAAATCAGCAAAGCTAGGGGCCTCATAACCATAGAGGGCCATGAACGGATACATCCTTATTGACATGTGGAAAGATGAATTGTAGCAATACTCCCCAATGTGAAGCCATTTCACCCATGCTCTTTGCTGCTCCGAGACATAATTTCTAAGATAGCCCTCCAACCACTTGTTCACTATCTCAGTTTGACCATCTATTTGAGGGTGATAGCTAGTGCTCGGAGTAAGCACTGTACCACTCATCCTGAAAACTTCTTGCCAAAAGGTGCTTAGGAACTCGCTGTCCCGATCACTTACAATGTTTTTCGGCAACCCATGCAATCTAAACACTTCATGGAAAAACAGATCTGCAACTTGAGCTACTGAAAACAAACTGGTAATGGCAAAGAAATGAGCAAATTTTGTTAATCTATCCACCACAACATAGATACAATCTTTGCCTTGAGCCCTAGGCAATCCCGTGATGAAATCCATCGAAATGCTTTCCCATTTTTGATTTGGAATGGGAAGTGGCTGCAATAGACCAGCTGGAAGAGAGTGCTCATTTTTGTTCATTTAACAAGTGCTACACTCCTTCATGTAACGTTGAACTTCCTCTTTCAACCCCTTCCAAGAGAACCTCTCTCGAATCTGCCTATATGTCTTGAAATATCCTTGATGACCAGCAAGTGGAATGTCATGGAAGGTCATCAAAATCTTCTTTTTAAGTTTGGAGTCAACCACTAAAAAGATTTTTCCCTTGTAATGTATCAAACCATCAATTACCTTGTACCTTTCATCATGAAAATTACCTTCAATGATGCTGGTTGCGAACTGATTTTTGGCATAATCAGCAAGCAACATCTCCTTCCAATCAGCAGTAAGCTCACACAATGAGCTCAAATGAGGTCTCCTGGATAAAGCATCAACCACAATGTTGTTCCTCCCTTTGACATAATGTCAAAATCGTAAGCTTGAAGCTTACTCACCCACTTCTGTTGTCTTTCATTCAAATCCTTCTGATGCATGAAGTGCTTGAGACTGTTGTGATTAGTCTTGACCATGAATTTGCTCTCCACCAGATATTGTTTGAACTTGGCTAATGCATGCATGATTGCAAGCATTTCTTTGTCGTAGATAGAATAGGTCCTTTCAACACCCCTTAGTTTTCTACTTTCAAACACAATGGGATGTTTGTCCTGCATCAAAACAGCACCAACACCTTCTCCTGATGCATCACATTGTAACTCGAAAGGCTTGGAGAAATCTGGTATGGCCAGCACTAGACAAGAACTCATAATTTTTTTGAACTTATCGAACACATTTTGAGCCTTTTCTAACCAAAAGAAAGCTCCCTTCTTAGTGAGGTCAGTAAGAGGAGCAGCACATTGAGAGTAGCCCTTCACAAATCTTCTGTAGAAGCCACAAAGACCCAAGAACCCCTTCAAATGAGTCAAGTTCTCTGGAGGTGGCCAATCAACTATTGCCTTGATCTTTTCAGGATCAACCTTCACTCCATCAGCGCTGATTATATGACCAAGGTAGAGCAGCTCCTTCATTCCAAATTCACATTTGGACTCTTTGGCAAACAAGCTTTCTCATTCAAGAATGCTAAGCACTTCCTCCAAGTGCTTGAGATGTTCTTCCCATGTCTTGCTGAAGATAAGAATATCATCAAAGAAGATCAACACAAACTTTCTCAACTGTTTCTGAAAAACTCTGTTCATACAAGACTGGAAGGTGGCTGGAGCATTAGTCAACCCAAAAGGCATGACTAAAAACTCGAAATGACCATAGTGGCATTTGAATGTCGTCTTCTCAACATCTGAACCTCTCATACGAATTTGATAGTAACCCAACCTCAAGTCAATTTTTGAAAAGAATGTTGGCGTAATAACTAACACCTTTGGAGTAGAAGTTGTTATGAACAGCCTATGTACACTACGCAATGAGTGCTCTTCAAATTAGGAGGGGAAGCTCCCTCGTTGTGCTTTGACAAAAATACTTGCAAAGGAAAATAAGCTAAACTATGTCCTGTCTTTTTGTTTCAGCTGTAGAGGCACAAGGCTTTCTTGAAAGAACCTATACGTTGCAGCTGAGTTTTCTCTGTTTTGCAGATCTACTAACTACAACTTAAATTTAATCTATCAATCTCCTCAGGAAAACAGAGCAGAGGAAACGGAGCAAGGTTTGACTAACTGACGATAAACGAGTTTAGATTCTCTACTTGAAGGCAAGGTGGCGCAACTATCATCTCAATCTAAACAAGCTTATTGGGCACAAAACAGATTTAAGAATTTACCAAGACAACCTTATGGAACCCTGTGTGGCATAACACTTGATCGAAATAGTAAAGTCTTCACAAAACAGCCTTTATCACCACAATCTCATGAAACCCTATGTGGCATAACCTTTGATTATAATGATAAAGATTCACAAAACAGATTTATCACCGTAATTTCTCGAAACCCTATGTGGCATAACGATTGATCACGATGGTAAATTAACACAAAACAGATTTATCATCTCAATCTCTTGAAACCCTATGTGGCATAACAATTGATCTCAATGATAAAGATGTTTAAACAGATTTATCTAAACTATGGAAAGAATCCACCATTACAATCTCTTGAAACCCTATGTGGCATAACAATTAATTGCAATAGTGAAGACACATGAACAAATACCAAAAAGAGCAATATTGAGGGCAAGGTAGGCGCAACAATATTTCTCTCTCAAACAAAAGTTATTTACAAATGAGCAAAAACTCTTATTTATATACATCAAGGTGTAGGGAACCCTAAAATCACCTTGAGTCATCTACAGTTCTTGCAATGCATGCAAGCTATGCGCCAAACCCTAATTAAGTAAACTATGCAGTCAACTAGGAAACTACCATCAGTTAACCGAAACATCTAATCTAAAAATGGACATCTGTGCGAGCATGCACGTCCTTATTGAAAGCAAGTTAACTGGAAGACTACTGTCAGTTAACGAAAAACCCTAAAATAAAACTCCAAGTGTGTAAGGCGAATCTCAGAATAGATATGCATGTGATGACAACATCGAGTTAACTTGAAAGGGTAACACCCAGTTCAACTCGTGTGTGTAATGTCTATCCTGAGAGGTGGGAACTGAAGTTTACTATGTGTGATCTCGAGCAATCAATCCCTCAACGAGATTGTTGACTGTATCACTATCTGGAGCTATGAGACTCTGTCGGAGAATGCTATGTCGATGCAACATGTCCTCACCAGCTATGATCTGATACTGAAGTTCTCCTCTGCTCCTTGTTGCTTCATCGAATAATGCTGACGTGACTGTAAGCTGAGTAACCTTACAGCCAACGGTCTCCCCACTGAAAATGGTATGAATGAGTGCCTGAAGCTCTGACTGAACGTCGGTAAGCTCAACATAGGCACCACCCTCGATCTGGTAACGGCATGGTAAGCGAGACACTAAAGTCCTCACAAACCGGAGTGCACTAGTGACGTGCTCTCTACTCTCAGCCAACTCTGATGCTAAAGTGTCTTCTATCTTTGCCCTGAAAACCAATTGTGTCTTCCAAGAGTAGATAGCCTCTCTGTCCTCTGCATCTGTGACTGTGTCATAAGCCACACTCAGGTGAGCAATCATAATCTCATCTCTGGGTTTGTTAATAGCCATATCTCATTCTTCACCCTGAAGACGGATACGGAGCTCTCGTGCATTGTACCGCAACTGATATAACTCTGTAAGCATAGCACGGCCTCTAGCAACGAACTCTTCCTCCCATTCCTCCAAACGCTTGCCATATGCAACTAAGTGATTGAGTTGACTTTGCTCTACTAGAGACTCAAGCATTGGTGGGAGTGTGTGAATGGCTTCTGGTCTGTGCACAAGGCTAGAAATGTATTGGCGAAGCTGTCTGATTTCAGCCTTGAGGGCTGCCTTATCCTCTCCGTCCTTTAGTATTCTATCCCTGGCACTGTCTGTAGCAACTTGTAGAAGATCAACCTGAGTCTAACGTGTGCTGCGACCAAGGTTGACTGTGATAACCTCAAAATCCTAAGATTCTAATTCAGCCAAGTTCTTCCCCTGTGGAGGTACGGCAGTCTCAATGACAATCTCCATATCAGTGTTTCTCTCTACGTGAACCATGTTCTTGACCCTCTTATATGGCGCATCCTGATAAATGTCATCGAAATCGGAATGATTGAGAACATAAGATGGCTGCCTCCTCTTCCTTCCTAGCTGAGCTTCAATCCAAGATTGGTCTGTAATGTCCCCATTTTTTTTTGGCGAGCATCAGAGTTCGTAAGAGTTAGCCTATTATGCGACCCTCGTAGGCTGATGGATGGTATAGAGGGTCTAGTTGGAGTTGGCTCAGCTTCAGATTGGCAGTTCTTGATCAGTTGGCATTCGTTCGGGCTCATTCAGATTTTTTTTGCAGAAGTTGCTATTTTTAGCAGTTCTTGGTAGTCAGCGTGGAACCACAGCTATTTTTAGTAGTAGGGATTTGGCATCGTTCAGAATCACTTCCTCAGTCGACAGCTTCAGATGGATTGGGCATCGGATAAATAATGAGAGAGATATTAATATTTAATTAAATTAATTAAATATTAATTACTGGAGCATTATAATATAAAGTTATAATATTTCATTATAACTTAAGTGATTTTTGCTAAAGGGGTCGCCCATCATTGAAGGGGCCACTTTTAATTATATTTTATAATTAAAAGTGCTTTCGAAAACTATTGAAAAATTAAAAAGAAAAGTTCGAATTTATTTAAATGAAACCTAATTGAGAAAATTCGAACTCTTGAGGAGATATAAGGGTTTCATTGGGATTTGAGCTCATTATGTTATGAAATTGATTTTTGATCAAGTCTTTTTCAGAGAACGAAGCCAAGGGTTTCAGTTTCTACAGGCATTGGAGAACGAGCCATCTTCAGTGTTGCAGTTCAGAGGCTGTGAAATATCAGCTGATCTATTGCATTCAGAGGGATATCTTCATTCAGAAGTTATCACAGAACGTTCACCGAGTTTTCTTTCAGCTTGCTGCAATAATCAGGTTTTCATCAAAATACTGTTGCTTTTTTAATTGCATGTTATTGGATCTCATTTGTAATCATTCCAGAGGATCAATAAATAGACTGGCATCAGCATTTTCAGTAGATTTAATCATTTCCAGTATTGCATTATTTTATATAAATTTATTCAGCATCTTCTTTTCAAAACGCAAAAACGAGCAAAAAAAGATCAAAATAGTCAGTTTTCGGAATCAGGGAGAACAGGGGTTTCTACATGGTCTCGGCTAATGCTACTAGAAGGGTCTGCACTAGCGACAGGAGGTACTGATGAGAGTGAGTGTGTAGAAGACCCACTGCGAGGTGGAGAGTCTAAGTCCAATTCAATGTGAATTGGGGTAGGTGACTGCTCTGGAACTGATATAGGAACTCGAGGCTGAACCTCAGGTACTGGCGGGCTCTGAGCTGATCTCTGAACTGACTCTGTAAGCGGCTGTCTATCAGGCTCTATGTGTGAAACAGTGGCAAGCGCCTTGCCCTTTGAGTTGTTTTGCGCTTGTACTTTCTTATGACGATTACTCCTCTTCTTTTGTTTAGGTTTTGACGAGGAAGGCAGCGAAGGATTCACCACCACTGGCGGCTCTGCTCTAGGAATACTTACCCTTCTTGTCTTCTTGCTGTCGAGGAAAAGTATACTGTTCTGGATAACTCTACTTGACCTCTCCTTGACCGTTGCATATTCCTTGGCGTACCAATCTACTGCTAGCAACGGTTGTGTATCGGCCTGCTCTCTGAAAAACTGAGGAAGAACCTCTCCCTCGTCATCTGACAAACCTCCCACATCTTCTGACAAGAAAACAGAAATCTGTGAGAGAGAGAAGCGGCCATAACTGCGTCTGCGAACCTCGAAATCATCTGCGCAATTTGCCCAGTAATCCTCCATAGAAGGCTCCTGATATGTGCCTCCAGCAAGGCGAGCTGTATAATGACCTGAAAGATCATAGGCACGTGCTTCGACAAGATACTTAAGATGATATTTCTCAAGCTCTTGTCCTGCGATCTTGGCATCACTCAGTCGACTTCTGCACCAATACATTCCAAACTGAAAGGAAAGTTAAGAGATGGTCTCCATGCCCCGGGCGTAGAAGACGGCGAACATCATGCATCCGCTCTATGAATTTAAAATCGGCTTTATCCGAAGGATAACGGAAGCATAGCCGATTTCAGAAAGTCAGATACCAATGTAGGTGTATGTTGGGAACCGAATAAACCAATCTGCCCATCCATCCATCGCTGCCCTAGCAACTGCCGAGATACGAACGTGCAATTCCCGGTCCAAATTCCTCACTGTATAGGTCAAGAAAGCCTCGTGAACAGCGAAATGGCGTCGCTCAGTGAACTCAAGCTGATCATAATACTGATAGACTTTTGAACAGTGAGAATGCCCACAGTGTTAAGTCCTCGAACTGACCCTGATAAGCGATCAAGTACACGAGATAGAACACATGTGAAACTCATGAGCAACCATGAAACCGGTGATTTGCCTATGGAGAATATCGCTGATGAAGGATGCCCAGTCATAATGCTCCTGCCCAGAAATGATGCGACCAATAATGTAATACATCCAAGGCTGGAAAACATTTGCATGTGCTTGACCTGAGACACGATTCAGGAGTGTGATTAGAATCGCATACTCATCCTTGTATTCACCACGACCCACATTGTTTGGCAATCTGTTCTTTCCTTGTTTTAACCATCTTTCTGCCATCTTCTTTTGACATTTGTCCATATCAGCATCAAATGCTTGTGCACACTGCTCCATAGAAACAACTAGGCTGTTCTGGTGTTGAGGAATGCCAAAACTCCTCTCGATGTCTAGAGGTTTGAGACTACAAATGACTCGTCCGTCAACTGACGCTATCTCACGAGTAGTAGGATTGTAATGCTTAATGCAAGCCATCACAAACTCAACACAGTGAACGGAGATAGGTATGGAAGCGGCCTCTAGTAAGCCAGACTGCTCAATATTCTGAATGATTGAACTTCTGATCTTGACAGGATCTAGCACTGCTTCTGGCAACACTTTGTGAAGATCTATCTCGATCAATGAGAAAGTCATGAGTAAGGACGGTTTTGGTCCTGTATTCGAGCTGAGTGAACTGCATTCTGAAAAATTCGCCTGTTGACTGTGAACTTGACTATATTCTGACAAGATTTTTGGAAACTAAAAATAACCTGCGAGAGTTAAAAATAGCCTTTCGAAGAATTATTTTCAGCGAAAAATCCGAGATATGGGTTTTGTCCAGAAAAGGATTCTAAGACAACCCAGAATGTCAGATTTGCAAAAATTCAACTTCTACTCGATCGTACAGAGATTTTTCACTTGAGAAAATTAGTAACTCAAGAACGAACGTTCTGAAGTTAAAAATTCGTGAAAAATCAAACGCACAAATTTAACTCGAGGAAATTATATGGAAATGATCCAGATATTGAAACTTGCCAAATTCGCCAATTTCAGGAACATGCAATTTGTATTTTGAGAGAAATCTGAGATTTGAAGGTTGAAAAAGACGTTTTATGATTTCTTCTGTATGAAAATCGCCTTAGATTTCTTCAGATAACTGATAATTGTGAACTTGAATCTGCAAAAAGATTAGTTAGGTAAAATCGCCTCTGAAAATTGATGTGAATTTTGCCTTTGAACTGGAAGAATTCGCCTTGGAATTGAAAACCACAAATTTCCTGTCTTGAAATTTGTGCCTTTGAAGAAATTCGAATTCTCTCTGAAGAAAATACGAACTTATATAATGAATTTGATAATTCGCCTTTGATAATGAAATTCGCCTTTTGAAAATGCAATTTGCCTTTTATCTCTGAAGAACTTGCAAATTTTATTGATTTAAGGAAAACGCCTTAAACCTCTGAAGAATTGAGATACGCCTTTGAGGAATTTGCGAATTGTTTTGGATGAATTTGCTTTGAAGATATGCGCCCTTCTCTTCTAAAGAAATACGAATTTATCTTGAATTTGCTTTGAAAATTAATAAACTTCGATTTCCCTTTGAAGATAATGAATTTGCCTTAGAAAATCACGAATTTCTCTTAAGATTAAATTTGCTCTTGAGAAATACGAATTTTCTTTCAACTCTGTGAATAACAATGAAGATGGCGCCATGTTAAATAAGAAGAAATTCGCACCAATTTGATAACTGCAAGAACTCAAAACCCTGACAACAATAGAAGTCCTCTGATTCGTTGCCTTTCAGTTCGACTGCCACTGACTGGAAGTTCAAATTTGAAATAAATAATAAAATATTTATTATCATGCAACTAGCAAGGCGCCAAAAATAGAAAATCGCCATCTATAAATAGATATATTCCGAACTTCAGTTGTCAACTCGGATGAAGCTTTGAGATTCATCGTCAAGCTTCAATGATTCCGAAAAGTCATCTTTTGAGCACATAGGCGTCCATTTGCTCAAGATACTTCATTTTTTACTAACTCCCTATTCAATAGCTGACAGCATTGTTACGACTGGCCCACTTCGACACTGATTTTCGGATGACCGGGTGATGCTGAGACTGATCTGAAGAATTCATCGGAAAGCCTATTGAACAAGGAAGAAATGTCTGCTGGGAGACACAACTGCAAAATCCATCGTTTAACCCCTTGAAAAATTAGGCACCCCTGATTAAATTGCTTTACGGGTTCCAGACTTAGCCATTTCCTAAACTGCCATCTGACACTTCAAATGGCTGCTGACGGTGAATGGTGAACCCTGCTGACATGAGACGAAGCTCACTGCGTGACTGGAGATATTCTGCATCCAACGACTGCATGCACGACACCTGAAAACTATGTTAAGGGCCTCAAAAGTAAAAGCGCCCCTGGCTCATGGTTGCACTTTTGTCATTTTGACAAAAGTCGAACTTTCATCCAAGTACCCTACTTTGACCTCTAACATCTGGAGCTAGGATGACCCGATTCGGGCATTATTTGTTTTAACGGACAGCCAGAAGGGCCTACAAGAGAAGTCTCTAGAGGTGATGAAGCAAGAAAACTGCCTCTAAGACCTCAAAAACTCCAGTGCGTATTTTATTTAAGATTACCACTCCAGACTTAGCCATTTTCTGGATATCCTCACTCTGCAGTATTACACCAAAGACCTCGCACGCACGAGCGACTGCCAAATCCCGAAGGCTGACGGCTAGGCTCGTTGGAAAGATAAAATGATTACGCTCAATAGCCGTGAAGGCTTCGAACGCGAATGGGCTCATCTAACAGGCCTAAAGGCTAGGCGCCTCTGGACTGTGGAAATACACTGTAATTTGTTTGTTGGTCCGCCCGTGAAATTACGTGCTTGGTAGAATCTCCGCCACGACCACCCGGAACGTCGGATCGACAAGCTGAATGATGCATTGCGGAGCTGGACTAGAGTATTACTGATGTTAGGAAGACCCTGTCTACAAATATTGGCATCTGAAGGGTCCTTTAAACCAGCGCCCCTGGGCTGTACTTGCACTGGGAATCAACGGAGAAGCTCAGAAATGTGAAAACTCCATTTTAAGTTGATCTTCAGACGACTACCGCCGGAACTCTGAAAGTCGAATGACTGCGTTTGATATCTCGTCGGATAAGCAGACTATTCAAGAACGGATTGACTGCATCTGGCATTAAAAACGCCAAGATTTACCCCCTCTTTAAGATGGGCGCCCTCAAGCTAGAGGCGCGCTTTTGCCTGAAAAGAGCAAATTTCTCACATCTGGAACTTTTGGGATTTCAACTTCTGTCGCGATTTGCCGGAGCTGTGGATCTCAGAAAGCTTCGCTGGATAGCTCGACGAATAGCCAAACTGAATCTGAAGAGAATGACTAGATGCTTGAATGTTTTAAACAAGATTTTGACCTTCAGAAAGCTGGGCGCCCCTGAGCTGTACTTGCGCTTTTGTGCTTTTCTCTGAGAAATCTTCATGATTTGATCACTGAAAACTCTGTTTCGATCACTGAAATGACCGTCTTCAATATGAAATGTCGTCGTGGGAAGCTCCTCCATCGTGAAAATCTCCATTTTGAGTCTCTGCTTCAGGTTTTGATCAACAAAATTGACTTTGACTGACAAACTATTGATAAAAACTCCATGCTTGGTATTGCCCAAAACTGTATTCTACAACATTTTAGCAAGATTTAGACTTTTTAATGCAAAATGCCTTGATGAAGCAAAAAATTTGGTTTGGTACAACAAAGAACTTGGCACCATGTAGCTCGTCAATGAGCTCATCTATTCGAGGAATGGGGTACCGATTTTTGATTGTGCTTTGATTCAAGGCACGATAATCCACACACATGCGGATGGTGCCATCCTTCTTCACAAGAACTATTGCTAAAGCAAAGGGACTCTTGCTTGGACGAATAAAGCCCATCTCCAAGAGTTCTTTTATGTTTTTCTCAATCTCGTCCTTCTGTTTCTTGGGATACCGGTATGGTGCCATGATAACTGGTTTGGCCCCTTCTTTGAGTTCAATGACATGCTCAGCTCCTCTTTCAGGAGGCGGCCCAGGAGGTAAATCAGCAAACACATTACTCTTCTTGGTGAGCATAGACTGGATGTCTGGAGGATAGTCCCTCTTTGTCTCAACTAGACTAGCCAGAAGAACCATGCATTCCGCAACCCACTCAACTTGATCATGCCGAATCAGCCTCTCCATTCTTTTGAATGAAACAATTCGAGGACCACCATTGGACATTCCTCTTAACACCACCCTCTTTCCATCATATTGGAACTTGAGCTCCATTGTTTGCAAATTGAGAGAGATTTCACCAAGTGAGCGTAACCATTGAATACCGAGTACAGCATCCGTGTCACCAATAGTAACCACATAGAAGTCATCCTTGACTTCATAGTTGCCCAACTGCATAGACATGTTAGGAACTCTTTGGTTGCATGAAATATGAAACCCATCAGCCACCATGACTTTGAAACCTTCAAACTCTTCAGTTTTGAGACCTCTTTTTGCAATCACTCCTTCATCAATGAAATTATGTGTTGCCCCAGTGTCAATCAAGGCAACAATTCGGTGACCTCCAACTCCACCACGAACCTTGAAAGATTCGTTCTTTTGAAAACTAGAGAGTTGGGCAATAGGGACTCCAACTCCTTGCTAATGATCGGACTCTTCTAGAGCTCTCTCTTCCTCGCTGTCCCCAAAATAAGACTGCTGATCAGACATATCAGATTCTGATCCATAATCAAAATAGGTCCCCATTTGATTATAACGCCCTCTTCCAGGACATCTATGACCCTTGGTCCAAGGCTCTAAACATGTATAACACTTACCCTCTTTTCTGAGCTATTCACGTTGCTCTTCAGTCAACTTGGGTGGAAACTTCTTGTGCTGATTTGAAAAATGTCTCTTATCCTTCTTGTGGCCAAAGGGCTTAGGCGGAAATTTAGGCCTAGGGCCCGAAAACTCCATACTTCGAGACTTCTTGATTGCTTCTTCAAGACTTGGTGGATCAAAAGCTTTAACCCACCCTTTCAAAGGTTCAACCAAACCTTCAGAAAACAAAACAACCAATCTTCTTTTAGCAAGGTTACCCCATGTTTCCGGGACGGGGACGGCAGGGGACGGCGGGACGAGTCCCCAAGTTTCCGATTTTTGAGGCCAAAATTAGGGATGGCAGGGGACGGCTATATAAAAATATAGGGAAAATTTTAAAAATATAGGGAAATTTTAAATATTTAATCGATAACATGAATAAGGCATGCATGATACACATTATAGAACATTAACATATAACATTTGTGTTCAACATTATGCCAATACTCAAAGTCAATAGTCAATACGCATTCAAAATTAACATACAGTTAAACAAATCATAAAACAACCTCCAAGTTATAATTTATAAACTTATATCAAAATGCCCAAAGGCTACATTGCTGCCATATAGTTTTAAAGTTTGTTATGAAAATCAAAATACAATATCGTATGTCTAATGTATGGAACAAGATAATCCTTGATTATGGCTTTGACTGCAAAATATGCAAAGATTTGCAACAGGGGATATGTATTTTGTAGGTTTAATGATCATGATTCATCATTGGCCTATAACATGCTTAGACCTACAGTTTTAAGACCGCACCAACACAGAATAAAGTCTCCCAACGAATGCTCTATCCTCTCTTGAACAAAGTATTCAGCATGCTAAGATTGCGAGTAAGATCATGCTTTCAACTCCAAGGTTCCTTAAGTGCGAATAGGCTCAGTTTGGCTTGATGTGATATTGCTGGTATGTCAAGGGGACTTACACAATTGTTCGACGGCTAACAACAAACAGCAGACAAAGGGCTTTCGTGTAATTCAAATGATTTGGCAGGTGAGCGCAAGTTTCCTAATTCTAATCGGAAATGAACTGAATTAAAAGGGTGTAGGGCCTAAGAAGTTAATCTTCTACCTAAGGACGGGGCGTGGGATCAATCTCGACAGACTTCGACCAGACTCTGCTCCGCCTCACGTTGGACAACTTACACAAAGTCGGTGCAATCTTCAAGGGAGTGACAAGAGGTTTTCAAATTATAACTCAACATGTAAGCACCATCAAAACGACGCATACAAACACATGAATCACAATCGAAGTTAAGTTTGTAAAGTTTTCCAGTTGACCACACAAGGCAGACCTGTCGTCAGCAAGCCGCTAGTGGTATGGATAGAAATGAAGTTGCCTCAATTAATACCACAAGTCCACAACTAACATCTACTTGCATGAAAGTGAAAACTACTTTACTTTAAGCTACTTCAAGATACTACGTGAATTGGAAGGACGAAGAAGCCTCAACAACTATTCACAACAAAGAAGAATTCACCATCAATGAAAGTTCTTTTATTATGAAAGCATACATGACAACTTCTTACAAAGTATCCAAGGGGAAGACTTTCCTTCCTTTTCAATCTACACTACTTTACTTTCTACTCTATCAACTTCTCTCTACTCCTCTAAGCTCTGCTTCTAATTCTAATGTCTAATTTCTAATGAGATTACAAATGAGGGGGACTCCCCCTTTATATAGCTAGCCAAGTCCCAAAAGACGGCTAGCGTTACAATCAATAGAGTGGCTAAAATCGTGCCACCTCAGCCCTAAACAAGATTTGCCCTAAAAACCGCCACAAAGGAGAGCGGGGTAATAAATGAGACATAATGTCCACCATCATCCTTCTAGAAGATTCTGTTTGTAGACGCGTTCATACTGTTCTAGATCCTCCTTCTTGACATTGTTCTTTGACTTCTTCCACTTGAGCTAACACTTAGCCAATTTCTTGCAACTTTTTCTTCCTTCGAGATTGAAACTCATAACTTTATCTTCTTCCAAAAGTTGCAATACCATCTTGCTTCATCACTTCAAGTCATTGTGCTCTGGCCTCCACGCTCATCCTGCAAAACAAGCAAGGAGAAAAGCATTAGAACACTTCATAATGTAAACTTAACTTACTTACCGGGATTTTCACGCTCTATCTTCCAAGCGCTCATCATCTTTATTAGCACAACTTTGCTTTCTTCATGATTGACTTCAACTGTATCTTCAAGAAACTCATTTCACCTGTTGGAGCTCTGACAACCTTGATTTTATTCATCTTTGGCTCAAGAAAACTATCTACACGAAGAATTTAAGCAAATTCACCTAGGCAGTTCCTTTCAAATTCATCGTCCAGAGAATTTCACCTTGAAAACACATTTTCTTCATTTTGCCTTAGAAAATTTTCAAGTTTCCCTTAGGAAAACCATCAACCTGGTGCCCATTTGAAATCCTCACCTTGAAGGCCGAAGTGAAGCATGGAAGACTTTAAAATCAACTCCTCGCCGATAATCTTCGATACCCAGAAGAAAATTTTCCTCAGAACGTGATGAATCCATGGGTACCCAACGAACGGGTTCATTTAATTTTTTTGAATTTTGAACCTTTGAAAAAAAATAACTTTCAACAACTTACTTCATTTCTTCACCCCTTCTGAGAATTTTTTGTTGATCTGACTTGAAAATATTTTTAAATCCATCCTGCGATGCCAGCATCTTCATCTTCGACAAATTTTACTCATCACAAGAAATTCTTATCGCCTCAGAGTCTAGGCGCATTTTCTAGAGGAAGAAAATATTTTGTGCCTTAGATAATTTTTAAATCATCTCTTGGGAAAATTTTGCCTTAGAAAATTTTATATCCAACTCGATCAACTTTGCCTGTGAAAATGTCAACTTTACTTAGAAAAATCTTCCATTATCCTGGGCGCATTTTATACCATGAAGGACACTTTAAAAAAAAATCTCCAACGCCTAGCAAGTTCGTTTTGACTTCACACTTCACTCCACACTCTTAGGCGTATTTGGAAATATTCATCCTTGCCTTTGAAATTTTTTTATATCACTTAGCAAGTTACTCAATTTCATCCTTCATCTTCAGACTCTAGGCGCATAACACTTGACATTTTAAAATCACGCCTTGAAATATTTCTTCACCACGCCTTAGGAAATTTTTTACTTCACGCGTCTTAGAAAAATTTTCTAACACCTTTTAACTCCCATCACCCTTGGCGCATATAGCACTTGAGGAGGAAATTTAAAATCACGCCTAGAATTCATTACCTTGGGCGCATTTGAGGCTTTAAGGAAGATAACGCCTGGCATTCACCACCTTTCACCACGTCTAGGCAATATTTTCACCTCATTTACCACCCTCATTCACCTTTTACCATCCTGACTTGGGCGCATTTGAGCATGTCTACTGGATGACTCTTCGTATTCCACTTTTGTCTTCACATGCATGCATTTGGGCGCATTTTGCCCCTTGAGGAGGATGAAAGTTGTTGACTGCTTTGACTCATTTGCATTTTGGGCGCATTTCCACCTATGTGCAGGATGAAACATGTTGACCAGCTTGACTTTGCCTTATTTTTGTCTTGACATGCCCTCTTTTGGGCGCATTTCAACATGAGATGAGGACGAGTTTCTCCCTTAGAAACTTTTTGGATTTGCTTGCATGTGAGGGGCGCATTTTAGCATAGGTGAGGGATAACGTTTTATACTTAGAAAATTTTTTTGCTATCAACCCTCTTCCTTGGGCGCATTTCACCATAGGAGGTGGATTTTTTTTATACTTAGAAAATTTTCCAACATGGGGGCCATGAGCTGGGCGCATTTTGAGGTGGCAAGAGGATATCCTCACACTTAGAAAATTTTCCAGCTCTCATGCTTCAAGGTGGGCGCATTTTGGCCTAGGTACTGGATGAACATTGTTGAGTTTTCTTTGACCTTTTCTCCTTGGGCGCATTTTGACCTGTGTGAAGGACGAGCCCAACACTTAGAGAAATTTCATGACCTCCGGCTGAGATGGGCGCATTTTCAAGGAAGTGAAGGATGAAGTCCCAGACTTAGCTATTTTTCTCGTCTTTGCCAGCTTCTCATGCCCTGCTATTTATAGTAAGTCCTCTCAATTTTGCACCTCTGAAGCTCGAAACGTCTTGAAACTTTGCACACTGCATCCTTATGACCTCGTTGTTTTGTTGACACTGCCATTTTTAATCACCCTGCTATTTTTAGCCCGTTTCTGAAGGTGGTTTACTATAAATAGTAAGCTCTTGCTTCTGATAGCTCCATTGCTCCGATTGATTTGAAATTTTAATGAGGTGCTCCTCACCACGTGACCTTACTGTCGACACTGACACATGCACTCAATTTACTATTTTTAGCCAGTTTCCAAATCGACTTACTATAAATAGTAAGTGCTCCGTTTGACTTGAAATTTCACCAGTAGATAGCCTGAGGGACGCCGATCGCGATGGTTTACATCGGTTTTCAAAAATTCTGACTTTTTGCGCCTATTTTTAGGCTCTGAAGTTTGAAACCCTAATTTGCTTTGCATGTGTATCAAATGATCTCTGTTTCTCTTCGTTTCTATGGCACTGCGATCAGCTCATGATTCTAAACTGCTGGGAAGCGGCTGTCGGGACACACTTGCTAAAAATAGCAAGTTCCTTACTGAGTGAGTATCTCCATTTGCATGTCTCACCATCGCGAAGCTCTCGAAAAACCCACCAGGAATCATTCGACATGCAAACCCTAAAAATAGCCTCGGAAGGCTGAATTCTGAAAGTGGTCGTCTCATTTTGCATGTTATATCGTTGCGAAGGTCTCGAAAAACCCAGAAGGAATCATCCGACATGCAAAGGAAAACTCAGCATCTGAACCCTGAAATTCGTAAGCTGGACTGCTAAAAATAGTAAGTTTGTTTTCGCTCAAATTTTGCATATGAGTAGTCTGATGTATTCTGAACGCTGTGTGACTGTCGGAATCTCAAAATAGCTGATAGATTGCCTGTAATTTCACACTTACTAAAAATAGTAAGTACCCCAGAATTCAATGAAAATCTGCTGAGAACCTGCTGGAAGCATACTAACAACAATGTTAAGCTCAATTTTCAATATATTCACCCTATTCGACCTCGGATTGACCAAAAGACTCAGAACCCTAATTTCAGACTTGGCCAAATTCACGTTGAAGCTTGCAGACGGGAACGTCCCCAGAAAGCAGACCATAGAAAAGAGATAGACGGAGAGAGAAAGACACAAAAACCAAAGCCAAAAGACCAGAATGGAGCAAAAATTAGGGGTCCCCATCTTGAATGGGGCGATGTGTGAAAAGGTCACAACAATTAACATATAACATTTGTGTTCAACATTATGCCAATACTCAAAGTCAATAGTCAATACGCATTCAAAATTAACATACAGTTACACAAATCATAAAACAACCTCCAAGTTATAATTTATAAACTTATATCAAAATGCCCAAAGGCTACATTGCTGCCATATAGTTTTAAAGTTTGTTATGAAAATCAAAATACAATATCGTATGTCTAATGTATGGAACAAGATAATCCTTGATTATGGCTTTGACTGCAAAAGATGCAAAGATTTGCAACAGGGGATATGTATTTTGTAGGTTTAATGATCATGATTCATCATTGGCCTATAACATGCTTAGACCTATAGTTTTAATGAGGTTTTGGGGGAAACACCCCAACAGGATCGAGGGGTAGTGCCCCTCGTCTGGGGTCTGGGGGCAACGCGGGGGGTCGTAACTTCTTGTCATATTGCCCTTCGAGGGCTGCGGGGGTGCCCGGGGTCAGGGGCTGGCGCCCCGGCAAAGGCGGGGCGACACCGTCCTCAATGGCGATACGAGGGCGGAGCCCCCACCACCAATCCCAAATGAAGACCTTCGAAACCACACAAACCTTCATGGCGCACACCATTTAATTAAAAAAATTGTAAATTAAAGATTGCAATTTTTTTAAAAAAATTTAATTAAAATGGCCGAGTCTGAGGCACAAAACTCAGCGAGTCTAGCGAGTCTCGGCGAGTACTTGGTAACCAAGTCTCTGGGACTCGTTCAGGGTCACTCGCCTCGGGACTTGCGAGTACTCGCCGAGTTTGGGCGAGCCTTGTAACTATACTCTTAAAACACTTGGCCCCACACATGCCACGTAGGCAGGGCCGACCTTTTTAAATTTCATGTTTTAAAATTTATGTTTTTGGCTTTCAAAACTTAGGGGACGGCCGGCCGTCCCCGAGACGATTGACGGACGGCTCAGCCGTCCCCCTTCCGTCCCCGGGACTAGTCAACCATCCCTATTTGGTCAACGCCGTCTCCCCGTCCCCAGGACGTTTCCTGAGTTTTTTCAAAAAAGGGGGACGGTCCCCTGCTGTCCCCTAGCCGTCCCCAAGTACCCGGGACGTCCCCGGAACTGGGACGGGGGATTTTGGAGGGGGGACGCGTCCCCGGGTAACCCTGTCTTTTAGTAATGTTGGGTACCATCACAGAAAGTCTTTGGAAATCGGCTATGTAAGAATCCAAGGAGCCATGCTGCTTCAGTTGTGCAAGCTCACGAAATCTCACTTCAGGATCCTCAGTGTCGAACCTATCAATCAGTTTATTGGTGAATTCTCCGTAGGTTCAAATAAGGTTATGGCCAAGCATGACCAAACCATGGTACCACCACTCATGGGCAGCTCCCTCCAAATGAAGTGTTGCAAACTTGATGGCATCTTCTTCTAGCATGGGACGAAGTGAAAGGTAGTTGTCTAACTTCTGAACCCATGATCTTGCTGAACACTTATCACTTCCATCGAAGTGAGCCAATGACACCTTCCCAAGAGCTTGTTGATAATCGGTTCTATGAGCCATACGGTTATCAACTCTTCTTCCGTTTCTTCTGTTTCTTTGGTTCAAGAATTGATCAAAGGACCATTGGTCTCTAAGATCAAGAGGTAAGGTGGCATACTCCAAGTAGGCTTGCCTGGCATCATCTGCAAAAGGCATGGCAGCTTTAACTTGCGGTTCCTCCCTCTAAGTGAATGTAGGAAAGAGAGGCCTAGAGGTTGATCCTCTAGAGGTGGCCTCATGCTGACCAATAATTCTACTCCCTCCATTACCATTGTTCCCATTGACTCCATTGTTTTCTCCTGTAGCATGGTTTTGATTAGGAGTATGATTCTGAGGAATTTGCTGGTCCATTCGTGCAAGTAACCGGGACATCATCTCAATCATCCCATCAAACTTCTTTTCCATCCTTTCATCTTTTTCATCCATGGCCTGCTTAAGATTGTTTGACATGTTCTCAACTGTTTTACCAGTATCTACTGCTCTTCCTGTTTCTCTCAAAGCTTCTGAAAAGGTAACTGCTTCTGGCACTGGCGGAAACTGTGTCTGTTCTCTTCTAGCCTGACTTCTAGTGAAGTATCTGCAATCACTGTCACTCATCTGACAATTGAATCACTGTAGGGCACAGGTTGGCAGAATCATGGCTCTAATGCCACTGTAAAGAACCGGACCAATTTTTTTTTTGTTTTTTCACAATGTAATTACAATCAACACGCACCCATTAAGGTTAGCTCTAAACCAAAACACTCCGGGAAGTAACTCTAACCAGAATGTACACCAGGATCCCGATGTGGGCAAGGTGTGAGCATTGGTCAGAGGATCTAATGTAAATACAAACTAGAAGGGAACTCTAACCAAGAATGCGCCTGTGCAAACGAGCATATGGTCAGAGGATCAATGCATGATTAACTGAAGTAACCCTAACCAGGAATGGTGTCGAGTGATGGCGAGCATATGGTCAAAGGGTCCCTAAACTTAATAACTGAAAGTAAATAGGCGGCAAGCCAGCCTCTTCCACTTATTCAGTGGGAAGTACAATAGAGAAAAAGAGAGATAAAGAGGAGAAGTGTTGATAGTACTACTAGCAGCTTACAATATGTTAGAATGTTTAGTTAAAGCCAGTGATTCAAGTTCTTCAATACTGCAACTGTATAGTATATCTCCCAATTACCAAATGTGACTCCCAAGACTCAATCCTAGCCCAAAGGACAACTTTCTTAATTCTGATATATCAGACCAGCGACTAGAATATGACACCCAGCAACCCTAGATTACTCTAAAATGCTCACAAATCATTATATACTCGCCCAAAACATATGGAAATGAATGCAATACTCTTCTTTGATGATAGCGCCCAAGACAAGATCTTAAAACCATCCAAGACCAGCTCCCATTTTTTATGCACAAATCCCCATGAGTCCCAAGTGGTACGGCCCTTCAAGGTGGGCGATTTGCTAATCTAAAATTCAAAGTTTGTTAATAAAATCTGTAAGTTTGCCAAAAGGGGCGCCCCTATCAATGAGACACAAGGAAACAATAACCACAATGAAATTATTTTTATTTTGGAATATATGAAGAAAACTCACAATCAGCTATATGAACCAGCAACACAGAAAACTTCACTAACATGGCTTAAACTGATTTAACAAAGCAAGGAAACTACTAAAATGCAAAGTCTCACAACAAAATTCACTCTTCTACAATCAACTCTCAACTAGTTGCTGTATTGCAAGCAAGAAGATGAGCCATGTGCTAGGAGGTATGCTTTCCTCGAAGCTTGCCTGAAGACATTCCAGCAGCATAACAGTATGGTAGACAGAAGATCCAAAATGAAGAGCTGAGGCCAGAATATATAGATATGAGGAGAGCCTTCTAGAAACCTCAAGAAGGGCACCCAAACCCTAATTTTGAATTCAACACTTTCCCTCCAAAAAGGTGGCATCCTTTTTCCTTTAATAAAATATTTCACTTTTATAAAAATCCATCTCTCCTCAAGTAGGCGTGCATTTCACTTAACCCCATAATTTGACTTCAAAATATAATTTATCTCACAATGAAGCATTGACCCATTAGGTCCCCTTTTTAAAAACAACATAAAGTTGTGACCTTTTTCACACATCGCCCCATTCAAGATGGGGACCCCTAATTTTTGCTCCATTCTTGTCATTTTGGCTTTGGTTTTTGGTCTCTCTCTCTCTGTCTGTCTCTTTTCTGATGGTCTACTTTCTGGGGACGTTCCCGTCAGTGAGCTTTAACATGAAAACTGGCCGAGTCTAAAATTAGGGTTTCATCGTTTCTGGTCAGTCCAAGGTCAAGTAGAGTCAGTAAATTGAAAATTGAACTTAACGTTGTTGTCAGCAGACATCCAGCAGGCCTTCAGCAAAATTTCAACAGATTCCGAGGTACTTACTATTTTTAGTAAGTGTGAAATTCAGGCGATTCGTCAACATTTTTGAGATTCACAGTCACACCGCATTCAGAGTATATTAGACTGCTTGCATGCCAAATTTGAGCGAAAACAGACGACTTACTATTTTTAGCAGTCCGGCTTCCGGAGCAAATTTCAGGGTGCAGATGCAGAGTTTTCTTTGCATGTCTGATATTCCTTCTGGGTTTTTCAAGACCTTCGCAACGATGTAACATGCAAAGTGAGATGACAACTTTCGCATCCAGCCTCCGAGGCTATTTTTTAGGTTTTGTAACGAGGTTTCTTTGCATGTCGTGATTCCCGATGGTTTTTCGAGCTTCACATGGTGTGACATGCAAAATGAAGATTCTCACTCGAAGGGAACTTATTTTAGCGTGTGTCCCCTGTACCGCCACCCGCCAGCTCAGATTAGGCGATCGCAGTTGTTGCGTAAAACGAGAGCAAACAGAGTTCATGGGATGCATGCAAAGCGAATTAGGGTTTCCAGCTGAGCCTAAAAATAGGCATCAAAAGTCAAAATCTTCAAAATCCGATGTAAACCACCGCGATCAGCGTTCTTCAGGCTATCTGCTGGTGAAATTTCAAGTCAAACGAAGCACTTACTATTTATAGTAAGTCAAATTGGAAACTGGCTAAAAATAGTAAATCAGCTGCATGCGTCAGTGTCAGCCAACAGGTCACGTGGTGAGGAGCGCCTCATTCAAATTTCTTTCAAATCGGAGCTGTGGAGGTACCAGAAACGAGAGGTTACTATAAATAGCAAAACACTTCTCAAAATGTGCTATTTTTAGTAAGTCAGCTCAAAATGGCAATGTCAACAGGCTAACCAGGTCATGAAGGTCCAGTGGTCAAAATTTCAGGGCAATCTGAGCTTTCGAAGTTTGAGAATCAGAGGATTTACTATAAATAGCAGAGGCATGAACGCTAGCAGAAGAAGGTAAAAATGTCTAAGTCTGGAACTTCATCCAGAAGACATGGCAAAATGCGCCAGCTAGTGAGGAGGCATAAAAAAATTTCTAAGTATGAGGTATATCCTTCACACAGGGCAAAATGCGCCCAAGATGCAAAAAGTCCAAGAAAAGTCAAAGAGGTTCATCCTTCAACCATGCTAAAATGCGCCCACTTTGAAAGAGTTATAGCAAAAATTTTCTAAGTGTTGGAAGCATCCTCCATCACCCTTCATTTGCGCCCATCCTCCATCAAGTGGGAAATGCGCCCAACAGCAAGCTGGTCAAAGGAAGTCAAAAGTTTTTGTCCTCCTCTATGCCTCAAATGCGCCCAAATGTATGCATGTGAGGACAAAGGAACGGAAGGTGAAGAGTCACCCAGGGGGCGTTGTAAGGAGTTTATCCACTAGCCATGTCTAAATGCGCCCAAAGAAGGAATAAGTCAATAAGTCAACATGTTTTGTCCTCCTCCACATCAAAAATGCGCTCAAGATGGAAGAAGACCAGCTAGGCGTGGCAAGTTCATCCTTCACTACATAGGAAATGCGCCTAAGTTAGAAGCTGGTCAACATTCTCCTCTCTCCTTTGAATGCGCCCAAATAAGGGCAAGTAAAGACAAAACAAGGTGGGGAATATTCCAAAGGAGGTGGCGTTGCAAACTTTCATCCTCCTAGACATGTAAAATGCGCCCAGCAAGCAGAAAGGTCAAAGGGTCAACAAGTTTCGTCCTCCTACATGGGCAAAATGCGCCCAAAAGCTGCCATGTGAAGACAAAATACCAAGGGCGTTGGAAAATGTTTCATCCCTCAGTGTATGCAAAATGCGCCCATCCTCCTCACCCCTCCAAATGCGCCCAAGTTTATGTGGTAAAAGGTAAGTAAATGGAGGTGGTAAATGAAGTAAAAAGTGAGTGAATACTTCAAAGGCGTGGTTATCCCTCCTCAAGTGTTAGGCGCTCAAGGTATTAGAGATTTTTTTTAAAGGGCGTGTGAGGTGGTGAAAGTGTCTAAGGCGTGATTTTCCCTCATGTGTGTGCTAGGCGCCTAAAAGTTACAAGGTGTTAGAGAATTTTTCAAAGGCGTTGAGGGTGATGAGTGATATAGGTGTTAGAAAATATTGCAAAAGGGTGGAAATAAATTGCTAAGGCGTGGTTTTCTTTTCTCAGCATGCTATGCGCCAAGGATGGCAAAGTGAAACAAAGAAAGGTGATGAAATATTTCTCTAAGGCGTTGGGACTTCAAATGAATATTTTTTCCAAGTGTGAAATAAAATCCAAGATGGTGAGTGAAAAATAAAATGTGCCAGGCACCTCTATGAATAAAATTTTCTAAGTGGAATTGATATTTTCACAGGCAAAATGGATCGAGCTGGATAACAAATTTTTTACGGCAAAATTTTCCAAAGAGATGATTTCAAAAATTTCTAAGGCACAAAATATTTTCTCCCTTAGAAAAATGCCTAAGTCTGGAGAAGTGGTAGAATTTTCCTGAAGCACGAGCAGAGTTGCCAGGGATGAAGTCAGTGATGCTAGCTCCGCAGGGTCGATAAAATTTTTCCAAGTCAGAGCAAAATTCTCAGAGAAGATCGAAGAACGGATTTAAATTTCACAGGGGAATATTTTCTAAGGTTCAAAATTCGAGAAAATTAAATGAACCCGTTCGTTGGGCACCCATGAATTCAACGCGTTCTGGAGAAAATTTTCTTCTGGGTATTGAAGTTTATCGATGAGGAGTTGATTTTAAGGTCTTCCACAGCTTGTCGAGGATTCCGAGATGAAGATTTTAAGTAGGCATCAGGTTGATAAATTTCCTAAGGGAAATTTGAAAATTTTCTAAGGCAAGTGGGAAGAAAATGTGTTTTCAAGGTGAAATCCTCCAGACGATGAATTTGAAAGAAACCGCCTAGGTGAATTTACTTCAATCCTTCGTGAGGATAGTCTTCCAGAGCCGGAAATGAATAAAATCGAGGTTATCAGAGCTCCAGCAGGTGAAATGAATTTCTCAAAGATGAAGTTTATCTAAGGCATGAACTTGAACACAAAGTTGGCGATGAACGCTTGGAGATCAAAGCATGAAAATCAGGTAAGTGAGTTAAGTTTATATCATGAAGTATTCTAATACCCCTCTCCTTGCTTGTTTTGCAGGAGAAATGTTGAGGCCAGAGCACGATGACTTGAAGTGGTGAAGCACGATGAAGATGAGTTATAATCTCGAAGGAGGAAAATTTGCAAGAAAATGGCTAAGTGTTAAGACTTAGTATAACTCAAAATGAAAAGATGAAGACCCTCAAGTGGAAGAAATCAAAGAACAACGCCAAGAAAGAAGATCGAGAACAGTGTGAACGCTGGCTCTACTAAATGGAATCTCTAGAAGGATGATGGTGGACATTATGGCGCATTTATTACCCCACTCTCTTCCTGTGGCGGTTTTTAGGGCAATATTATTTAGGGCTGAGGTGGCACGATTCTGGCCACTCTGTTGATTGTAACCCTAGCCGTCTTTTGGGACTTGGCTAGCTATAAAAGGGGGAGTCCCCCTCATTTGTAATCACATTAGAGTAGAGGCGTTAGAATCAGAGTAGACAGAGCTAGATAGTGTAGCATTGTAGAGCATTTTTGCATCATTTGGAGAAGAGAAGAAAGTTTTCCCTTTGAAAACTTTTGAGGAGATTGTTGTGTAACACATTTTATGATAATAGATCTTTTCATTGATGATGGAATTCGTCTTGTCATGAAATGCTAGCAAGGTTTCTTCTTCCTTTCGTATCCAAGTAGATTAAATTCATGCAAGTAGCATACTTTGGTGTGGTGTTTTATTGAGATAGCTTCGCTTTATTCCATACCACTAGCGGCTTGTTGATGATAAGTTCGCCTTGTGTGTGGTCAACTGGAGATTATTTTGTGTTTAACTCGGTTGTGGTTTACATACTTATATGCGTCGCTCGATGGTGTATGCATGTTAAATTATAACTTGAACATTCTTTGTTTCCCCTTTGAAGATTGCACGATTTTACTGAGGCTGTCCGACGGAGGCTAGGTGAAATCCGGTTGAAGTCTATTGAAATGAAGCTCCACATATCTTGCATTTAGAATAGAACATAAACTTCTTAGGCCCTACACCCCTTTAAATTCAGTTCATTTCCGGTTAGAATTAGGAAACTTGCGCTCACTTGCCTAATCATTTGAATCACACGACAGCCCTTAGTCTACTGTTTGTTGTTAGCCACCGAACAATTGTGTAAGTCCCCTTGACATACCAGCAATATCACATCAAGCCAAACTGAGCCTATTCGCACTCAAGGAACCTTGGAGTTGAAAGCATGATCTTACTCGCAATCTTAGCATGCTGAATACTTTGTTCAAGAGAGGATAGAGCGTCCGTTGGGAGACTTTATTCTGTGTTGGTGCGGTCTCAAAAACCACGTCAACAGGTCCCCTTTTTAAAAACAACATAAAGTTGTAATGCTAGGCAAGGGGGTGTTATAATATTAAAATATAATATTATAATGTGAAAATACTTATCTCTCCATAGAAAATGCACCCAAGTGCCAAAAACAAAAGTGCCAACTGAACCAACTAAAGAAGAAGACCAACTAAACTGAACCCAACCTGTCCACTGCCAAAAATAGAATTTACTAAAAATAGTAAATTCATGAAGTTGCTCGGAACACCAAACTGACCATACCACTGTGAAGCTCTCTGAAAACCCAGAAAGAATCCGCAATCCAATTTCCGAACTTCAAGCAACAACCTCCTCAAAATTAGGAAACCCTAATTTCACCATCCGAGTAGCCTACGGGTCTCCGGAATAGGCCAATGGTCAACTGAACGATCACATTTGAGAAGGGAACATTACAAAAGAATCATCCTTCTCACAGTTGCTTTCATTCTATCATTGTAACGCATTGTAAATTGCAGATTTCTTTAGTTGTAAGGTTGAGAATTAGTAGTACTAATCCAACCATTGTTAATTCTGCATTTACTTGTGCTTCTAATTCACATACAATAACCCCTAGATGATTTACCGCCAGTGAGGAGGAAAATTACTTTGTATTTGCTATTCTCACCCACTGTTAAGTGGTGAATCCCCACTCTTGGGTGGATTCCTGCCACAGCAGATGAATTAGTTTACTTTGAAAATCTTCCATGGCTGGTTATCCGCCTAATTATTTCAGTTGCAATAATCACTCTGCCATATGTTAGCACCTCACCTTCAAAGGGATCTTGTGTGCCCATTCTTGGCGTTGAGTTTATTTTACATTTCCAGTTGTAAGCAATTTCAATTTTTGTATCAAGTTTTAGATCCTAGGGATCCTCTGACCATATGCCCGCCCATCTTCCTTAAGTGGTTTTAGGGCGCATTCTTGGTTAGAGTTGCTTTGATAGAGTTTGGGTTTGGAGCTAACGCTAATCAGGTTGGCCAAGTGTTGGTTATTGTGTTATATTGTGGCAAAAAAATTGGTTAGCATATTTCAAAAACTGCCTTAATATCTACTCACAAATCTGCAATATATCTACTCATAAATTTGCAATATAATCTTCAACAATTTTCTCATAAATCTGTCATAAAATCTTAAAAAATTTACTCATCAATCTGCCATATGTCTATTCATAAATATGCAATGTATCTTCAACAACTTTCTCATAAATCTACTAAAACATTTCTTACAAATCTGCTTGAATAATCTCTTATTTTTGCTCTTCATACAAATATTATTTCATGAAATATTGATTTCATTTAACTCCCTTTCAACCTGTTGATGTGATTTTTGTGACCGCACCAATCAGCAGAACAAAATAGTTTGAAGGCTATTCCATTCTCTCTTGATCAAAGTATTCTGTGCGCTAAGATTGCAAGAAAATTCGCACATTCAACTCCAAGGTTCCGAATACTTAGAATACCCTCAGTTGGTTGATGTGAATTGTTGTGTTCTTACGAAGGGACTTACACAATTGTTCAGGTTTCTTGCAGTTAACAACAAATGGATGATTGGAAGGGATTTGTATAAAGTGGATGATTTGGCAATGAGTTCGTTTTCCTAAAGCTAACCAGAAATGTGCAGAAAGTAAATGAGTACAGGGCCTAAGAAACTTATATTCTATCCTAAATGCAAGATATGTGGAGCTTGATTTCAGTAGACTTCAACCGAATTTCACCTAGCCTCACGTCGGACAGCTTCAACAAAATTAGTGCAATCTTCAAAGGGATAGCAAAAGATGTTCAGATTATAATTTAGCATATATACACCATCAAAACGACGCATATAAGTATACAAATCACAATCGAAGTTAAACTCAAGATAATTTCCAGTCGACCACGCAAGGCGAACTTATCATCAACAAGCCGCTAGTGATATGGAATGAAAAGGAGCTACCTCAATAAAACGCCACACATCAAAGTAAACTACTTGCATGAAATGAAAATTAAGCTACTTGGATCTAAAAGGAAGAAGAGACCTTGCTAGCTATTCATGACAAAGACGAATTTCACCATCAATGAAAACATCTATTATCATGAAAGTGTTACACAACAATCTCCACAAAAGTTTTCAAAGGGAAAACTTTCTTTCTTCTCCACACTAAACAAAATGTCTACTATACTCTACTCTCTAGTCTCCAAGCTCTAATGCTAATGTTTGATCTAATTCTAATCTCTAATGAATTACAAATGAGGGGGACTCGCCCTTTTATAGGTAGCCAGGTCCAAAAGACGGCTAGGGTTACAATCAAAAGAGTGGCCAAGATCTTGCCACCTCAGCCCTAACCCTAAAAACTGCCAGAATGGGGAGTGGTACATTAAATGAATCAAAGATTCCCACTCACTCCCAAAATAGAAAAGGCAATTAATGCCCACAATCAGTCTCCTAGAAGATCCTCGTCCAGTAGTGCATTCCCATTCTCCTTCTCTCTGGCTGCAAACTCAACGAATCTGCCAAGTACAGCCTCAACCTCCTGAACTGAAATGGGTGGAATGTAGTCAAGCTGGAACTCTAACACCGTGATTGAATGTTCATGCCTTGTACAAGATTTTCTCCAAGCAACCAAGGAATCCTGCGTGCTCTGGATCAAGGCGGAGAAAGTAGAAGTGTTCTTGAAATCATCTTGTACAAAGGTCTTCACCTCTGAAAAGAAAGGCACCAGCCTACCCCTCAAATTATCAACATTTACCTCATCTGGATTCAACCGCCTAGCAAATATGGCCTCAAAAGTATTCTGAACTCCATCAATGATATTGGCCATAACCTTACGTACCCTGGCTGAATCCGCCTGTGCTGCGTCGAAGAAACCACGCCCCGTGATTGCTGAAGAATACCATCTAGAAAAATCATACCTGTCATTCTCCTGAATGACCCCCCCATCAATCAGCAACCGCAAAGGGACATGCCTTAATGCCTCAAGACACTGAATTACTTTGCTCTGATAGACAGAAGCATCACCCCAAGCCTGATCAACTGCCTCCATCCGTGCTAGAATACTAGAAGCCTGATGAAAAGCAAAAGCAAGGTCCTCCATAAACTTTTATGTCTCAGCACGAACTCCCGTGACCCGCTTGTCTGCTTCCTGTGCCATCTTCCCTAACTCCATCAAGCCACTGATTGACTCTCTAGGTATCTCTGCTGGAGGCTCTATCACTGGAATCTTCCTCGCCTAATGGTGAACGGTAGACAACCGGCCGCGACATATCCACCGCCTTGTGTTCTCTTTTCAACTTTTATACTTTCCTTCTTGAATAATCTCGCCTTTGAGGGGGCTGGTGTAGGAGTTATCACACTCCTCTACAACTGGTGCACCAAGGTGTCCTAACCCAAAGTTGTGACCAATGCACTTTCTAGCAATGCTTCGCCTCCTGGCCACAATCAACCTCGGGTGGCACGCGAAGGGTGCGAGCCGCCCTCATCGAGATTTTTCGGAAACTTTCGTGGTTTCTCTTCTTCCGTGGAGGTGCACTCCATCCCCGCTCAAGAACTCTTCCATTTCGACTGCTGGATCAATTTCCTCACTGGGGCTTCTCCTCATCCTATCCTTAAGCCAATCAGGCACATTGTATTGTATATCAAAGGGTTGCTGCTCCTGTGCCTCTACTTCTCAAACTTGTTCAACTTCTACATCATTCTGGCGAGGCTCACCATCCTCAAGTGGCCGAGTGTCTCCTGAAACTATATCATCATCATCCTCCATAGCCGCCTCTAACTCTTGCTGAAACTGAGGGTCAGTAATAGTCCCCTCATCATCCTGCTGATCAACCCTACCAGGTGCGTTGACGCTTTGGCCAACCGATTCCCTCCGTGGTGGCTAATTATTCTCCTGTACTACTTGCACCTGATTCAATGCATTCCTTTGATCAGCAAACAAGGAAACCTCCTGTATGCTTGGAGAACGTGTCTCCAATAGCGTGGGCGATGCAACTGCAACTCGTGGAGGCTTTGGCTGAGTAGGCTCCTTTCGAACTGGCTCCTTCCTTCTGGATTCTGGACCTCGTGTGATTTGCTTCTTTCTGCCGGTGGTGGGTGTCTTGTGATCTCCCATTAAATTGTAAGTCAAAGCAATTGACTTACTCTTCAATCTGCTCACACGCCTATCAACCCATGCTCTAGTAAATGTCAGGACCGGGATAGAAAATGTGTCCAAGTCAACAACCTCTGGTTCTGACCAATCTGGGAGCGGAAGTGGAGTATCTCTCACTGCTGCATAGTCTGGATGGACGACGTCCATATCTTCATTCACCTAGTCTAGAACCGGAACAACTTCGCACTCCCTAATCATGGTGATAGGCAACCGAGAGAACATGCTTTTCCTGACTTCAATCTCATCCGACGCATCAGCCCAATAGTCCTCAATATTTTCCTTGTGCTTAAACTCTTCTGACAGTACCCATTTGATGTTATTGTGTGGATCATAGTGCTGTCGGCTAGTGTGATAGGAAAAGTGATAAAATTGAAGCTCGCTCTCAGCTTCTCTAGCTGCCTGAAATGTAGGACACACCTCATCTGAGTTGCCCATGACAATTGGGAATTCAACACCTCCCTTCTTCTTCTTTTGAATTTTATCATAGGCGAGCAATTGCCTAGATATCTCTAACATCAATATTCTATCGGTTGGGTACTTAGGCAGCCTATATGGGTACGATGAAAAACCTTGCAGCCTTATGTAAGAAAACTTCGGAAACTGTATAAACCAGCACCCATACCTTTCAATCAATTCTTGGGCCTCTCTCGAGATTCTGTGATGCAACCGCTCCTGAAGCAATCTCGTAATGTGCATGGTGAAGGCGTCATTGACACGCTTGTAATGAGTGGTGCTTGCCAAATGCAACTGCGGACAAGCCTCATGTATTTTAAATTGGTGAGAGCCACAACCAACAGGCTCCTTGTATGAGATCCCTCTATACTTCGCCATACGAGCCAGCATGTAGATGATGTAAGAGCTCATATAAAATGTCTTCGTTCTTCTCAAGCTCAGGAGCTGCTCGTGCAAATTGTCACTAATCATTGCAGCCCAGTTGACGTAGTATTTTCCTTCTAGCACATGGTTGATGTAGTAGAACATCCAGGGCTCGAAAATGAATGACTGTGGACAAACTCCAACTCTGCTCAGCATCATAATGAGATTGCAATATTCTTGCTTCAAGTCATCTGCAATAATTTATTTTGGCAACTTCGTTCAAGAAGGCCTGGGATTGATCATCCAGTGAGTATTAATTGTCTCCATGCATCTCTCGAATGCGGAAGCATACATCCGTTCAGCTCGTTCTCTGGACTTGTAAACCATATTCCTGTGCACCGGGATCCCAAAAGCTTCACCAATGGCCGAAGGAGTGAGATTAGCGAGCACTTGTCCATCTGGTGACATGATTGACCTGTGATCCTTCTCATAGTAATTGGCGCACTCCATCATCAACTCCGAACACTGAATGGCTGGTGGGAAACCAGCAGCTGCATATAATCCGCTTCGAACAATATTGTGCGAAGTGTTCGAAGGTCGATGACTTCCAATCCCCAACATTCTGTTCTTGAAGGTCTCTAGGTTGACGGAGCCCAAGTTGGTATCAGTCAGCTTGCCCAACTTCGAAATGAACTTTGACTCTGGCATGAATGTTTTGCTCGGCTTCTTGATCACAGCCTATCTGGATACACCATTGTTATCTTTGCCAATCGCCTTTGCCTCAGCCATCTACAAGACAATAAACATTCATCAACAACTTAACTTATAAAATAAATAAGACATCGTGTAGGGGCTGCAGTTGACTTCAAGAACTTGAGAAGCTGCAATAACTTTTCTTATTTGCAAACCTCAACTTCTTCTCTTCAACAGATTTTGAACTTTAATACTTAGAAAATATTTCTAAATAAACTTCAACTTCAGCAACTTGCAACTTCAATCAGCAATTGTAAATTCGTACTTCTTCAAATCAGCAAGTTTGCACTTCACTAACTTCTTCAACTTCAGATTTTCAAAGCCCAGCAACTAGATTTTAATTCGTACCAACATACCTCCAGCAATCAGCAAGTGCGCACCTCTAGAAGTTTCAGCCTTCAGCAACTTTGGACTTCAGCAACAAGTTCGACCTCCAGCAAACTCCTCTTTGAAATTTGAATTTCTTCACTTCAAATTTTCAACAACCAACTCAAGTCGTCCTTCTCAGCTTCAAATTGAATCCAGCAATACTTCAGCCTTAACAAAAGTTCAAACTCTTCAAGCTTCAGCAATGCTCAGCAACAAACTTCAGAGCAAATTCGAATTCTTCAACTGTGAAAAACAAGTGAGAAACTTCTCAATTTTATAGCCAAAAATTGAATTCTAGAAGGAGCCAATTATAGCCAGTACATTAAATTTCCACTACTCCACTTCAAAAATTCGAATTTTCCCTCTCTGGTATTTCTAACACTTGTCTCTCGACGTTAGGAATCTTGCTCTTCTAGAAGCTCAACTTTGACTGGCATCTTTTAATTTACTTTCGAAAAATTTAATTTAAATTCATCCTTTTAATTCACCAGCTAGAGCTTTGTCACTTGAATTCGAACTTTACTTCTCTTCAGCTCTGGAAAATTTACTTGTGAAGAACTTGATGAAAATCATCTAGGCAACTCACTTTAAATTCCTTGTCCGGAGAAATTCATCTTGAAAGCTCATTTTATTCACTCTGCCTTAGAAGATTTTAAATTATCCCTTAGGAAAATTTCACAATTTGAGCACTGATTGAATTCTTCACTGAAAAAGTGTTGGCGAAGTGCGGAAGACATGGAAATCCATCTATCATCACAAATGTTCAGTACCCAGAAGAGAATTTTCTCCAGAACGCTTCGAATCCATGGGTACCCAACGAACGGGTTCATTTAATTTTTTAAATTTTGAACCTTAGAAAAAATATTATTCCACCAGTTTAAATTCATTCTTCATCTGTGATCATCCGATGTTCTGACTTGAGAAATTTTTGAATCATCTTGTATTGCCATCATCTGACTTCATCACCGTGAAGTTTGCTCGCGCTCTAAGAAGAATTTCCATCACCTTGATCTCTAGGCATATTTTCTAAGGAAGAGAATACTTTGCCTTAGAGAAATTTTTTTTTTTTTAAATCACCTTGCACTTTGAAAATTTGCCTTCGAAAATTTTATTCGTTCGCCAGTGGTGGAAATTTCATCAACTTCACTTAGAAAAAATTTTATTCATGAAGGCGCCTAGCACATTTTATTTCTCACTCACCACTTTGCATTTTACTTCACACATGAAAGGCATTTTATTTAAAGCTCCAATGCCTTAGGAAAAAAAAATTTCATCACACATCTTTTATCTCACTTCACATTCTAGGCACATAGCATACTTGAAGAAAATTTAAAACCACGCCTAGCATTTTTTTTTCACCACTTCACACGCCTTGGAAAAAAATTCTCTAACACCTTATAACACTCATCACCCTAGGCGCATATAGCACTTGGAGGAAAATACGCCTAGCATTTATCTTGCTTTGACCACGCCTTGGAGTATTCACTTACCTTTTACCTCATTTACCACCCTTCATTTACTTTTACCACCTCCAACTTAGGCGCATTTGAGCTAGGCAAGAGGATGACTCTTCAACTTCCCTTTTTTGTCTTCACTTGACCCCATTTGGGCGCATTTAGGCATGGGAGGAGGATGAAATTTGTTGACTTGTTGACTTCTCTCCTTCTTGGGCGCATTTGAACATATGTGGTGGATGAAATTTCCCACGCCTAGCCTGTGACCCTTCACCTTCTTAGTTTTTGTCTTGATGTAGAAACCCTTGTTTCCCTTGTTTCGGATTCTGACTGTTTTTTGAGTGTTTTGTGTATTTTTGGTTTTTTTGGTGTTTTTGAGCAAAAATGAAATAATGCGATTTTTGCAAGAATTCAATAATAAATGCAAATAAAATCATATAATTCTGAAAATGATAGAATCAATCAGAAATACTGATGCCAATCTATTTATTTAACTTCTGGATTTATTACAAATGAGATCCAATAACATGCAAGTAAAAAGGCAATGATTTTTTTATGAAAACCTGGTGTTTGCAGCAATGAATAATCTTCAAGAAAATGTACGGCTGAAATGGTTGAGCACTTTCCCTTGCGCCAGAAGGAAGAATCCACTGCCAGTGAAGTATGCGCCCCTGTTAATGAAGTCTGACTGCCAAGAATGAAGGCGACTTGCTCTGAAACAAAAGTATGCCCCTTTCACAGATGGTACGGCCTGTAATAAATATAGTACGGCCTGAACACAGCAGCAGCTATTAAATAAAGTACAGCCCTCTGTCAAATTTCCAGATCTCAAAGAAAATAGGCGCCTCTACTGAAGAATCCCTGATGGATGTGTTGCACACTGAAAACCCTGATGTTGAATCAACTATGAATGCTCTGTAATTTCTTCTGAATGAAGAAATCCCTCTGCCTGGCAATAAATCGGATGATATTTCACAACCTCTAAATTGCTTTCACTGGAGATGGCTCGTTCCCCAATGCTATGAGACTGAAACCCTAGGCTTCTGTGCTCTGGACGAAGTCTTGCTCAAATTTCAATAATCAATAACATAATGGCTCGACTTTCCAAGCAAAAACCTTATACTCTTGAAAAAGTGCGAATTCCTTCAAAATAGGCATCATTAAAATAATTCAACTTTTCTTGTTTAATTTTTCCAATAGTCTCTGATCAATTTTTAATTATAAAATATAATTAAAAACGGCCCCCTTTCAATGATGGGTGACCCCTTCACTTAAGTTATAATATTAAAATATTATAACTTTATATTATATGCTCAATTTAATTAATATTTAATTAATCAATCAAATATTAATAACTCCCTCAAGAAACGTCTGATGCACGAACCGTCTGAAGTTGGCAAACCAGGGAGTGATTCTGCACGTGATCAATCCATACTACTAAAAATAGCAGGGGTCCCTCGCTGAGTGCCAAATACTGCTAAAAATAGCAACTCAGGCAAAAAGTGTCCGAATGAGCCCGAATGAAAGCCAACTGGTAAAAATACTGACAACTGAAGCCAAGCCAAGCTCCATCAAGACCCTCTATACATCCTATCAGCCTACGAGGGTCGCATAATAGGCTAATCAAGTGCTCTGAGAGATGTCAACTAGAAGGGGACATGACACTTGACATGGCTTGTTTTGGGTGCATTTCCACGTAGGAGGAGGATGAAAAACGTTGACCACTTTGACTTCTCTTTTGGGTGCATTTTGCCATGCTTGAAGGATGGGCGCATTTAGGGGGGTGAGGAGGACGAACTCAACACTTAGAAAATTTTTGCTATTCAACCTTCAAGGTGGGCGCATTTTGGCCTAGCTACTGGATGAAAATTGTTGACTTTCTTTGACCTTTTGTATTTTGGGCGCATTTTGGCCTTGATGAAGGATGGGCGCATTTTACCCCTTGAGTAGGATGAAATTTTGCCTAAGAATATTTTCATGCTTTCTACAGTTTCCCTTGGGCGCATTTGAGCTAGGCAGGAGGATGAGAAATGTTGACTTTCTTTGACTTTCTTGAACTTTGGCGCATTTCACCTGGTGAGCAGGACGAGTTTTCATACTTAGAAATTTTTATCACGTCTTCATCAACTTGGGCACATTTTGCCATGGCTGCAGGATGAAGTTCCAGACTTATAAAAAAAATTTCTCATTTTCACTAGTTTATCCATGCCCTGCTATTTATAGTAAGCCCTCTGATTTTTGCATCTCTGAAGCTCAGAATGATTTGAAATTTTAAACACTACATCCTCTCAACCTTGTCACCCCGTTGACACTACTATTTTTAGTTGGTGTGCTATTTTTAGCCCATTTTTTAAGGTGATTTGCTATAAATAGTAACTGCTTGCTTCTGATAGCTCCACTGCTCCGATTAACTTGAAATTTGAATGAGGCGCTCCTCACCACGTGACCTACCTGTCGGCATCAACGCATGCACCTGACTTGCTATTTTTACCCTATTTCCAAATTGACTTACTATAAATAGTAAGTGCTCCATTTGACTTGAAATTTTACCAGCAGATAGCTTGAAGGATGCTGATCGCGGTGGTTTACACCGGTTTTCGAAAATTCTGACTTTTTGCCCCTCTTTTCAGGCCCCGAAGCTGGAAACCCTAATTTGCTCTGCATGCATATCAAATGATCTATATTTGTCTTCGTTTCTGCTGCATTGCGATCAGCTTATGATTTTGAACTCTGGGAAGCGGCTACCGGGACGCACCTGCTAAAAATAGTAAGTTCCTTACTGAGTGATTATCTCCATTTGCATGTCACATCACTGCAAAGCTCTCGAAAAACCCATAAAGAATCATCCGACATGCAAAAGAAACCCTGACATGCAAACCCTAAAAATAGCCTTGGAAGACTGAATTTTGAAAGTCATTATCTCGCTTTGCATGTTACACTGTTGCGAAGGTCTCGAAAAACCCAGAAGGAATATGCAGATATGTAGAGAAAAACTCTGCGTCTGAGTCTTGAAATTTGTCCCGGAAGCTGGACTGCTAAAAATAGTAAGTTGTATGTTTCAACTCAAATTTTGCACGCGAGTGACTTGATGTGTTCTAGACGCAGTGTGACTGTCGGAATCTCAAAAATGCTGACGGATTGCCTGTAATTGCACACTTACTAAAAATAGTAAGTACCTCAGAATCTGATGAAAATTTGCTGAGAGCCTACTGGAAACATACTGACAACAAGTTAAGCTCTGTTTTCAATTTATTCACTTCGTTCACCCTTGGACTGACTAGGAAAGATGAAACCCTAATTTTTAGACTTGGTCAATTTTACACTTAAGCTCAGTGACGGGCACAATCCTCGAAAGGCAGACATCAGAAAAGAGACAGAGGGAGAGAGAGAGAGAGAGAGAGAAAAACCCAAGCCAAAAGACCAGAATGGAGCAAAAATTAGGGGGTCCCCATTTTGAATGGGGTGATGTGTGAAAAGGTCACAACACAACCCTCTATTTATACTTGCCAAAGCACCTCTTCATCCAAAGGAGGCGACTCTTCCAAAGGGGTTGGCCATATCAGCAACCAATAAATTTTATTTATTTATTTTACTTGCCGAAGATGGGCGCTCAAATGCAAGGTGTCGGCCCCTTAAAATACATTAATTGGGTTGCCACTCTAAAGGGAGGGTCAGCCCATTTTATTAATTTCTATTTGCAATTTAATTTTCAAGGAGAGGGGCACTAGACATGGGTTGGCCATATAGGAAAGTAATAAACAATTATTTATGCAATTTTATATTTAAATTACCTCCTCAATTTTAGGCGCCAAGATAAATTGCTCATTTAATTGGTTCCTTTTTTTTCTACTTTCTTGCACAATGATTTCTCAATATTGGTACCATAAATTTGGCACAATTATTGATTTAACCTCCAATACTTTAGCCATCTCCTGATTTTGGACTTGCCCTTTGACATCAATGACAATATGTTCAACAATCTATACACTTTTGACATCAATGACAAACTATCCTCGCCCCTTTGACATCGATGACAATATTTCCATCATTAAATTAGGCATCTCATATTCTTTCTTGTCTAAATAAGGATTCTTATCATCTACAAAACAGTCTTATCCCCTTCTAATTTTTGTATAAGTTTTTGTAAAATTATTATTGGCATTATTCTTGCCTTATCCTATTATTGTTTTCCCTAATTTTGGAGGGATATTAATCTATTTAAATACAAATGTGCTATAGTTTAGAGGAAGAGTCTTTTTGGAAAATCTGCTCTATAAATAATCTATGAGAGACTAATTTGCTTGGCCAAGTGCAACACCCATACTATTCATTGAATGTTCAAGTTATATTTTATTAAAAATCATTTTATGTTCCTTCCACTTGATACTTATTTGTTCATCCTCCTCTAAAATTATATTAGTTAGAATAGGAAAAGGCTTTTCCATCTCATCCATCACTCGTAGTCTATTTAAGTCATCACTTGTAATGTCCCCTTCCTAGTCAATTCAGGTGGTGGATCATGTAATGTCCCCTTCCTAGGCAGTATAGTTATTTCAGAGGTTAGCCTATCATTTACATCCTCGTAGGCTGGCAGATGTGTTTAGAGGATCACTTGAGGTAGTTATTCAGCGTTTGGGAACATCACTCCAGCAGTTGATTCAGGGTTGGGCCTTTGCGGACACTTACAGAGTGATTTATAGATACTTACTATTTATAGTAAGCCAGGCAGGCAGGAGTTGCTATTTTTGGTAGGGCACCTGATTCAGTTGGTCAGCTCAGTTTCGACCCGCTTTGATGATCTGATGAGAAAATAATGAATATTGAGGCATTTGATATTATATAAAGTCATTTTAAAGAAAATAATTAAATGTAATTATTTAATGATAAATTATAAAGTATTATTAATACTTTATAATAAGAGGATAAATTAATATTAAATGAGTATTTTAATGCTCATTTAGTAAAAGGACGACATTATTTAATTAAAATGCCCAAGTTATTAAAGGGCGATTTAATTATATTATAATTGCTCATTTAATTGCCTTTTTAGAAGGGGGTCAACTTTTTGAGAGAAGTTATATATTTCTTCAAGGCAAATCGAACTCATTATGATATGATTATTCTAATTTGTCTTTATTTCTCTCTGAGAGCATTGGGGTTTGAGAAACGAGGGTTTCTGCAGATCATCGGTTTTTGAAGAACGTTCCCTCTTCAGAATCAGGCATACTGAAACTGTGCAATACCAGTTGAAGTTTGTCAACAGGGTAACTTCATTCAAAGGTTGCATTTGTGCTTACTGTGATAGATTCAGAATAAGTTGAGAAGAGATTATTCACCAAAGGACAAGGGCGACTTGACTGGAGATCATTTCCAGTTGTTGAGCCTTTATATTTCCCAATCATACTTTTTTCATTGCTGCTAGAGGCCGTACATTGTTGCAGCAAGGACGTACTTCTCCAGCTGAATAGGCCTAAGTTTCTTGCCTTCTGGTTCCTTCATATTGGGTGCCTAAGGGTTCTAGAGGCTCTGCACATATTTCAAGGTTGGAGATCTGTAGTTCAGAGGCTGGTCGTACCTGTACTTCTTCATAATGGCGGCTGCAAATAATCAAGTTTCTCTTGAATAAAAGTGTTGCCTTTTTTTTATATGTTCAATTTTATCCATTGTATGAGTCCAGAAGATTAATAAATATATGCGCCATCATCTGAGTAGGGATTTGATGCATTGTTTACCGTTTATGAATTTATTATGAATTTTATAGCATTTTAGATCAAAATCACAATTTCTCTTTTATTGCAAAAACCACCAAAAAATCAAAATTACAGAAAACAAACAAAAACATAGCAGTGTCAGCCAGTGATCGGGTTAAGAGACACCTGGTCTCTTACAGATCATTAGCCTATTTTTCTAGTCCCCGTAGGCTAATGTGTGTTGGTTGGGGGACTTTGGAGGAGTTGCTTGCTATGGTTTGGCAATAGTTATTACCCAATTGGGTTCCAACTCTTACTATGAGCAAGATGACTTTTCTGGCGTGATTTTAGGGTGGTTTCCAGTACTTACTATTTTTAGTAAATCAATTTCAAGCACCAGTGGGCTAGTGGTCAGTGTTACTATTTTTAGTAGTGCCAGTGGGTGTCAATTTCAATGTTTTGGCATGGATCAGTATTTGTCTTTTAAATAACGTAAAGTTATTAAAGTTAAATTAAATATTTAACTTACGTTATTTAATATTATAAAGTGTTATTTTAAAAAAAGGCCCATGTGGAGTCATAAGTCATTTTAAAAAAGGCACCAAGTTATCTTCCTAGAGTTGGGCACCCAAATTGGAGACTTAATGAAGTCTAAAAAATTAAATTAAATATTATCTAAAATTGGGGCATGGGATTTGAGGACATTTAAGACTTTTGAGGCTCATTTTATCATTCATGCTTGGTTGATATCTTTGTTATTTTGGTTGGAGTTGGTTCTTCTTCTTCTAGGGTTTGTGAGGATGAAAACCTTCACAGGCAACATTCTCTATGTTGTTGGAAGACACAATCTAGAGAATTTTTGGTGATTTCACTTCAAAAATCACAGTTGGGTTTCATTAGAAATCGAAATTCACAATTTGGGCAACAAAGATACATTTCAGATTTGAGAGATCATATTGTAGAGCAGATTTGAATACATCGGCGACAGATTTGGGGAGTTTAAGTGCTTTCCTTGTTGGTCATACCATCTTCCTAGGCTGGTCGTACAGTGTGGAGGGAGGTTTGATCACTTGGAAGGGAGGATAGGGTTTCTGGAGGTTGTATTGCATCATTTGAGGTCATCCAAGGTTGGAGAGCATTTTGCTTACAACATTTCTACCATTGGAGGTGACTTCTACAATTCGTGTCCATTTTAGAGGGTTTCGATGTGTATATCTCCTATGAGTTCCAAATTTGTAACTCCCAGATTTTTTGGGTATTGTTGATTTAGATAATAGGGGGTATTTTACGAACAAGGTTGTCAGTATTTTGATGAAAAACTAAATATTTAAGCTTGTAGAAAAATCTGGAATTTTAGTTGTGAATCCCCTATGTAATGTTTAGTTTTTGAGTTAAAATATAATTGCAATATCTTCTATTTTGCTGCAATATATTGTTGAATGAAACTTTGCAAAAGCATCTCAAAACACTCTTTAAGAAACAAAAAAAATAGTGCAAAACCAGCCTGCATATTACAATGGTATCAGAGCAGTGTATCCTACCATCCTGGAGGGGTTTGATGACATAACTTTTCATGAGTCAAGAAAACATTGAATACATCACTTACAAGAGAGGAAGATACAAAGGAGCTGAGAATTTGTTTGATTCAGGATCCGAAGAAGAGGTAGAAATGGGTGACAAAGATAGGGATAACAGGGGTAACAAGGAACCAAGTACCCACGATATGCCTAATGATATGATGAGAGGGCAAAGAGAGTTTCAGCAAGGGTTACAGCAGACCTTGCATTATTGATAGCCTTATTTACACATGTGACAGGGAACAACAACAATAATAATGGCAATAATAATGAGAATAATAGACATTCTGTGAACAATAGACCTACTGGTCAGCATACTAGGACGGCCTCTTCTAGGCCTCTTATGCCTACCTTTCCACCTAGAGTGCAACCCCAAGTTGGAAATGAACCCACCTTCAATGATTTATAGGATGAGTTCTTACAAGATTGGAGGGATTCAAATTTCGAGATCCATGTAGAGAAGTCTTTCAGAGACTACTATGACCTTAGAATGAAGCACAAACCTCACAGGGGTGGAAGAGCACATAACCATGAATTACAATGGAAAGTTGAGAAGCTCTCAATTCCATTTTATAATAGCATAGGGAAGACTACAGCAAGGGCTTGGGTGCAGTTACACACTTATTTTCAGCTTAATCCTATGCCAAAAGATGAGGCCATCAAATATGCCACTATTCACTTGGATGGGATTGCTCATGAGTGGTGGCATCATAGGATGATTACCATGGGGCATGATCAAATTGATACATATGTAGAGTTCACAAAGAGGTTGATAGATAGATTTGATATGAAAGACCTTGAATTGCATTTTAAGGAGTTGGCTCAACTCAAATAGTGGGGTATTGTGGATCATTATGTTGCAAATTTCCAGAGACTTTCAGTGCTTGTTACAAATATCTCAGAAAGGAGATTGATTGTTCTTTTTATTGATGGGCTTTCAGATCTCCTACGTGGTTGGGTTAAGGGACTCAATTTAGCTACTTTGCAGGAAGCCATTAAGAGGGCTAGGAATATGGAGTCTTCTACTTCCAAAAGTAAATTCCATTCCAAGGGATTTGTGTATAAGAAAGATAAAGACAAGAAGCATTTTCAGCGTGATTACCATCAGCCCAAATAGAACTCAAAGAAACTTGATAATGACCAGTTCAATGAGCTTCGGAGGAAGAAATTGTGCTTCCATTGTAGGGAACCTTGGGACTTATCTCATAAGTGCAATGTGAAGGCTAAAGCCAAAAAATTAGAGTACTTTTCTATTGAAGAATCTGCATCAGAAAAATCAGATCAGTAGACAGATTCTGAGAGTAGTGATGGGGAAACTTCTTCAAAAGAGGAGCAAACTAGTAATGGGACCATTGTTGCCAACTCTCCAGTATCTAGAAAGCAGTTACATTCAAGGTGAGTGGTGTTTTACAGGGGCAGCAAATCATAGCTTTGATTGACACTGGTGCCACACATAACTATTGAAAGCCGCAAGACAACTGAGAGGGGGGGGGGGGGGGAATCAGTTGTCACCAAGCTTAATCTCAAATCACAAACAATTATCAACTTCACAGCCACTTTATTCTGTTATTAAGTATGAACATGAAATGCAAATAACAAAAACCAACACTTAACCAAGACCCAAAACGTCGTCTCAGATCAATCACACACTTCCTCAATTGATACTTATCCTTCGCATGACATATAGACACCATGTCAGCCAAACCTAATGAAAACAAAAATGAACTTTGAAGTACATGCTTCTGCAACAAGAAGATAGCATGCGGACCACATAACACACTTCACTATACACTAGAACACATCTCAGATGCCTTCAGACTCATCCGCAACAAATGCAACAACCTTCAAGCACATAACACTTCCCATCAGTCCATCCAGATTGTACAGACACACAGAAATTCTAAAAATCGTCTTCCGGAACACCAAACCACGAACACCTTTTCCAGAACACAAACAACACCATTACAAGCCTTCTACCAAATCTGCAAGACCTAAAATAAACCAACAGAGGACTGCAGAGCAGAAACATTTCTCCCGGTCCACAGACAAGCAACTCTGCCAAACTAGTTCACACACCAGTGAACACAACTTTCATTCTTCATCCAACTAGAAGCTATAATCTAAGATATATCACCAATAGATGCGCATAAACAACACTTCAGATCCGCACAAGCATAGGATCAACATAGAAGAAATGCGGAGCACATATCGGAGCACATTCTGAACACACACACAACTTTGTCCTTACTATTTCTCAAAAATCACTTGGCAACTCATCATATCAGCACACCCGCAATACCATAAAGATACCTATATGTACTCACAACATCTCAATAGTATCTCAACTATACATGCACAACCTGCAATCACTTGATTCCTTTCTTTGCAACATCCTGTACTATGTTGACATCAATGACAACACCACCAAACTCACTCATCCTTGCAACAATAACTTCATTGATGAGAAGTTCATGGATAGGAGAGGTCTAAAGACACAAGAGCATGGTGGATTTAAGGTGATGGTAGCGGATGGGTATAAAATTTCTTGTACTCGAAAGGCTTCAAATTTGAAAATTCAATTAGGTGAATATGAATTTGAATTGATAGATGAATTCTATGTGGTTAATTTAGGGGACACTGATGTGGTCCTAGGGATGCATTGGATGAAATCTCTTGTAGAATTTTCTTTCAACATGCAAAAAATGGAAATAAAATTTGAATCAAATAGGAAGAAAATAATTCTTTGGGGATTATCAGATGGGGGGACAAGAGTGGCATCCTTCAAAAGGATGGAATGGTTGATCAGACATGACCAAGTGGAATGGGCAGCCAAGTGTCTTGTCATGCCTACAGTGGGAGATCAACAAAAGAACAATTACGATCCTGATGTTTAGCTATTGATATCAAATCATAGTGTCAGAACCCTGGTGGTTCTCAAATTGAATCCCTGACTGTTTTTGTAGCGTTTTTGCAAATTTTTGATTTTTTTGTGTTTTTGAGGTTTTAACATACAAAAGTGAAACTTGCGATTTTTCTAGAATTGCTTGAAAAATTCATAAAAAATATATAAAGGCATTAAACGTTTCAAAACTTGCTCAAGAACCAAGGCGCATCATTATATTCAATTCCCAGAGCATTTACAACGCCAAAACTGAAGGTAGGAAACAATACATGAAATTTTTAAATAAAAACCTGGTATTTTAATGGCGGCTGCTGTAGCTGGTGATAGTACGGCCAGAAATTAATAAGGATCTCCTCCGGCTTGAATCTCAAATGCAAATGTTCCAGAATACCAAGCGCCCCAATGTGGAATCACCAAAAAACAGAGAATGAAGGCGTTTCCTCAGAAGGTTGACAAGTACGGCCTGAAAGTACAGATGTACGGACTGTCTGCAGCAATAATGAATAATGTACGGCCTTTGGAAATTGTGCCCAATCTCAAATGAATGTCCTCTGGAAAGTGCGCCTTGACTGCTAGATGAATGATCTCTGCTGTATGCTGATGAATCTCTGTCTGACTAAAAGATTAAGCTCAATCTGTGACTTCTGGATGAAATCACCAAGTGCAATCTTCAGCTGGTATCTCACAGCCTCAGTATGCCTGATCTCTGAAGAGGTTACGTTCTCCAGAAACGATGTTTGCCAGAAACCCTAGGGTTTGCAAACTCCAAAGCTCAGATGCTCAGAAGACAAAATTGAATAATAAACTTGATAGTTCGATTTTGCCTTGGGAAGAACAATATATTCTTCTTTGAAAAGTTCGACCTAATTCTCCATTAAAATAATCATTTAAATTAATGATTTAATTTTCACTTTGGACTTAGGAGAATTTATTTAATTATTGGCGTCCCTTTTTAATGAGCATTAAATACTCATTAAATCACATTTTAATAATATAATATAAAGTATAATTAAATACTTTATAACTTAGCCAAATAATTAAATATTTTAATATTTCAATAAAGTGACTTTATAATAAAGTCAAATTATTAAATATTTAATAACTCAGTAATTACTCCTTATTTCTCCGTCCAAATCAAACAATTACTGAACCGGGTCGAATCTGAGCTAAATCACTGCACCAGTGCCCTGCCCGAAATAGCAGCTTCCGTCTGACCTAACTTTCTAAAAATAGAAAGTTCTCTGAAAAGCTCTTTGGAAGATTCTGCGAAAGCCCATCCTGACACACTGCAATTCTGGAGCTAACCAACACTGAGCAACTGCCAAAAAGGATCCTCTGAACACTCCTGTCAGCCTACGAGGATCAAATGATAGGCTAACCTCGTCACCAGCTGTGCTGACTAGGATGGGGACATGTGATCCGCCCTCCACGAAATTGCCTTGTCCTCAAGCAATCTCAACTCTGGATCTTGTAGGAGTCGCCTCGACTCCCATGCTTAGCATCCTCAAGCTGGCAAAATCTCCACTTGACGGATATTCCCTGATCACCGCCTCGAAGGTGTCTCTCTCTTATATCAAAAGGATGGCGCTCGAGACTAGTATCCCGGTTCCCTTCATCATCAAGGGGTGCCAAAGCGGAGAGGGAACAACATCTTGACCAATGCCTTCTTGGTAGCATTGAAATACATTATGGACCTTGCTATCAGCTGGCAAGTCCAACTCATAAGCAACCTCGCCCACTGGTCTGACAACACGAAATGGACCATAGTAGCGAGGTTTTAGTTTCTCTGCCCCACTCTTCCGCAGAGTAGACTGACGATACGGCTGCAACATGAGGTACACCATATCACCCACCTCAAAACTGCGCTCAATCCTCTTCTGATCAGCATACTGCTTATGCTGATTCTGTGCCTGCTGGATATTGTCTCGAAGAGACCTCAAGATGTCCTGCTGACTCTGCATCATATCACCTGCACTCGGCACTCTGCTATCGCTCAAAATCAAATCCAAAAGATTGGGCGCCTCATACCCGTACAAAGCCATGAAGGGGGTCATCTGTATCGTCATATGGTGAGTCGAGTTATAACAATACTCGCACAAGTAAATCCATCTCACCCAAGCCCTCTGCTGACCAGCTATA